>VZTH01006189.1:9408-23344 GCA_013397815.1 Aleadryas rufinucha
CATTTTTATTTTCATGCTTGCATCAGTTTTGTTACTAAAATTTTAGTTTTGGGTTGTTGCTTTTTCAGAAGCCCTTGTCTGTTTGTTTTCATATTACCTATGTGTTAAACTGCTGAATTCTTTATCTCCTTTAAAAAAAAATTAAAAATTAACTCCTTCAGCTGAACTACCAGTAATTGCTGTGTTGGAGAAGCACAGAGGGTTCAGAAGTTGTTGTTATTTATTCCATGGCACAGATTAGCAGAATCATCCGTGGATCTGAACTTGAAGTTGATGTGCTGGAGGCTGGTGCCTACTCTGGATTTGGAAAAGATTGTGTCTGCCAAGTGTCTGCTGCTGGGAGCTGGGACCCTGGGCTGCAGCGTTGCAAGGACCTTGATGGTAAATCCTGAATCTTACAAATAACCTCCTGCTTCTCATAAATTCTAGATTTCTTCTTTTTTTTTTTTTTTCAGCTTCCCTGACACATCAGAGAAAAAAGGCATTTCTTCGNGTGCTGGAGGCTGGTGCCTACTCTGGATTTGGAAAAGATTGTGTCTGCCAAGTGTCTGCTGCTGGGAGCTGGGACCCTGGGCTGCAGCGTTGCAAGGACCTTGATGGTAAATCCTGAATCTTACAAATAACCTCCTGCTTCTCATAAATTCTAGATTTCTTCTTTTTTTTTTTTGTCCAGCTGCCCTGATACATCAGAGAAAAATGGCATTCTCTGCATCAAAATACACATAATGCACATTAGTTGATAATAGGAATTGCAGGGAAGATGTGAGAGCTGTAGCTAATGGAAATAACGAAAGTTCTGCTAATAGGAGATAGTAAGGGAACCTTGTTAGAGTGGTACTTTATTTTGAAGTTATATTAAAAAAGGAATTCTGGAACAAATTAACAAGCTATAAAGACCAAATTCACAGTGAAGCACTTGAAGGAAGTGTGCTGGTAATTCCCTTCAGGGATGTTCCCCACATTCCACTGAATTCAGCTGGGTTTGAGGGGTTTCTGTTAAATGCCATATTTGGACCAACCAAATTTTCTGTTCTTATGTCAGTTGCTTTGAATAATTGCAAAACCTCTTGTAGCTTGAAAAAGTGGACAGAACTCATTTATCTGATTAAATGATGTTGTCCTGTAGGGCTGGGGGGTGAGGAAGATCACTTTTGTGGACAATGCAAAGATCTCCTACTCCAACCCCGTGCGGCAGCCGCTCTACGAGTTCGAGGACTGCCTGAGTGGGGGCAAGCCCAAGGCTCTGGCAGCAGCAGACAGGCTGCAGAAAATCTTCCCAGGAGTGGTAAGATCATTATTGACATGTTACTATCACTGGGGGGAAAAAAAAAAAGTGGCTTTAAATTGCTTTTCCAAGTTCTAGTAATTAAACATTAGCGGGGGAAAAACACTACACAGGTAATCTGTTGGCTACTGAAATATTTTACTTCAATAAAGCTTCCTGGTAACTTTATTGAGGTAAATATTTGTAGTAATGAAATATAATTAAGGATTATCTAAGTCATTTTATTGATAGCTAAATAAAATTTTTTCCTGTCTAAGATGTCCTGAGGAACTTTGAGTAATGCCAGGTCAGACGTATTAATTGTCTGCTATGGGAGCGGGTCTTGAGGGAAGTAATAAATGTGTTCTTGACATTTCCTATTATGTTTTAGACCCAAAATTTGCAATCTTATCTAAATTGATTTTCTACATTAGAAGATAATAGCTTAATATTTAACTTCCAGCAAAGGGAGCAACATATCATCCCCTTTTCTTAACATTATTCTAATATGTTATGAGATAAAAGATTTTCTCTTGGATGATTTGGAGGCGTTTTAAAACTTTTCGTAGATTCCTGAGGTTCTGGAATTCTGTGGAATGAGCAAGGTCTTTCTTTGGGGATGTATATGGACATTTACTCCTTAAAATAATACCAATGTGACCCTTGAGCTCTTTTTGCCATTGTTTGGCTGCCAAAGTGCACCTCAGCCACTTTGGCTGCTGACTGCTGTCTTTTTTTTGAGGGATAGTTATTCAAATAAAATTGTTGAAGCTGCCAGACTTGTCTGTATTCCTACACCTACAGTCCCTGGACTGAGCTTTTTTTCTGAATTCTGATAGGATTTTAGTATTTTACAAACCTCACTGACATTTTTTTGTGCAGTTAGTGTCTGGTTTATTTATTTAAATTTATTGAACAAAAATTGCCCTCCTAAGTCACCAGCAGTGTCAGTTGTGCTTATTTAATCCATCAGCACCTGTGCAGCACAGGCTTGATGAGTTATCCATTAATTACTCAGGTCCAGCATGGATTAAGTTTTGTGTTCCTGCCACACCTTTTGGAGTAAATAATGACACTGAAAGTAAAGCCTGCTCCAGTAATTTCCTGGTGTCTGTGGTGATGGTTCAGAGGGGAATAAAGGTGTATCCTTTGGTGTGATTAATGCAGATATTACCCACACTCATTTCTCCAAGCTGCTAAAGGTGCCTGGTTCTTTTTATCCTCAGGGATGTTTATGATATTCAGAATGTATATTCACCCTTCTGGTTATTTGACTCACCTGGATTTATGAGTTGTGCTGGTAATTAATTGTTCTATGCAAAAGCACATTCCACCAACCTTCCTTCCCTCTCTTCCCGTGGAATTTTATGCTTGGATCATCCAGCTTTTACATTTTGGCTTTTAATTTGTTAGCTGCTCGGAGTGCAGTGACAAGCAGGGAGGCTCTGGCAAGGCTTGTGCCTCTGTACCATAAATGAGGGATCCATTCTTCCCTTCCAGCAGATGGCTGGCAGATTGTGCTCCCACATTTCCAAGGGAGGCAGTTAATTGTTTGCATTGTATCTGCATTGAGTATATGCTTATTTGGCTCAATATTTGCTCTCAGTATGTTTTGCCCAAATAAGGGGCTGGAAGAGGGAGATGTTTCTGCCTCCAGCATCTGCAGTGACAAGTCTCAGAAGTGTTTTTCTGCTGTCTCAAGTTCACACGTGGCTGGGGGAATTACAGGGGAATCATCCAGGGCTGTTGTTGTTCTCCTCAGGAGCTGAAGATAAAGAGCAGGGTCTGTGATGCTGCACACGTGTCTGACTGTGACTGAGTCAGTGCTCAACAGCAGAAACACAAACTGCAGCCTGTTAAAATCCTCTGGGAAGAGACTCCAGGACACAGGTTTTAGATAAGTTTAACAGATCATAATCATATGTAAACGTGGCTGCTTGGCTTTGTGGTGATGTTTGTAAGCCCTGGGGTTAGGAGCAGTTCCACCATGTTCTTGTAGTGATTTGCTAAGCCTGGCAAGACTTTCTGAGCCTGTTCTGCATAAATGCAGGCTCAGAAACTTCAGCACTGGGCTTTAGTGCACAGCCCTGCCTCACAGAGAGATGGAAAAAGCAGAGCTGCCATTCTGACAAACAAGAATTGAATTTGTGCTGTGATTTGTATTGAATTTTATACCACTTCAGTCACAAGGTTACCTTTTGAACACGTGATTTTCTGTCTGCCTCCCTCTAGAGCTCAGAAGGTTATAACATGAGCATCCCCATGCCAGGCCACCCAGTGAATTTTTCTGAGGTGACANTTTAGTATTTTACAAACCTCACTGACATTTTTTTGTGCAGTTAGTGTCTGGTTTATTTATTTAAATTTATTGAACAAAAATTGCCCTCCTAAGTCACCAGCAGTGTCAGTTGTGCTTATTTAATCCATCAGCACCTGTGCAGCACAGGCTTGATGAGTTATCCATTAATTACTCAGGTCCAGCATGGATTAAGTTTTGTGTTCCTGCCACACCTTTTGGAGTAAATAATGACACTGAAAGTAAAGCCTGCTCCAGTAATTTCCTGGTGTCTGTGGTGATGGTTCAGAGGGGAATAAAGGTGTATCCTTTGGTGTGATTAATGCAGATATTACCCACACTCATTTCTCCAAGCTGCTAAAGGTGCCTGGTTCTTTTTATCCTCAGGGATGTTTATGATATTCAGAATGTATATTCACCCTTCTGGTTATTTGACTCACCTGGATTTATGAGTTGTGCTGGTAATTAATTGTTCTATGCAAAAGCACATTCCACCAACCTTCCTTCCCTCTCTTCCCGTGGAATTTTATGCTTGGATCATCCAGCTTTTACATTTTGGCTTTTAATTTGTTAGCTGCTCGGAGTGCAGTGACAAGCAGGGAGGCTCTGGCAAGGCTTGTGCCTCTGTACCATAAATGAGGGATCCATTCTTCCCTTCCAGCAGATGGCTGGCAGATTGTGCTCCCACATTTCCAAGGAAGGCAGTTAATTGTTTGCATTGTATCTGCATTGTGTATATGCTTATTTGGCTCAATATTTGCTCTCAGTATGTTTTGCCCAAATAAGGGGCTGGAAGAGGGAGATGTTTCTGCCTCCAGCATCTGCAGTGACAAGTCTCAGAAGTGTTTTTCTGCTGTCTCAAGTTCACACGTGGCTGGGGGAATTACAGGGGAATCATCCAGGGCTGTTGTTGTTCTCCTCAGGAGCTGAAGATAAAGAGCAGGGTCTGTGATGCTGCACACGTGTCTGACTGTGACTGAGTCAGTGCTCAACAGCAGAAACACAAACTGCAGCCTGTTAAAATCCTCTGGGAAGAGACTCCAGGACACAGGTTTTAGATAAGTTTAACAGATCATAATCATATGTAAACGTGGCTGCTTGGCTTTGTGGTGATGTTTGTAAGCCCTGGGGTTAGGAGCAGTTCCACCATGTTCTTGTAGTGATTTGCTAAGCCTGGCAAGACTTTCTGAGCCTGTTCTGCATAAATGCAGGCTCAGAAACTTCAGCACTGGGCTTTAGTGCACAGCCCTGCCTCACAGAGAGATGGAAAAAGCAGAGCTGCCATTCTGACAAACAAGAATTGAATTTGTGCTGTGATTTGTATTGAATTTTATACCACTTCAGTCACAAGGTTACCTTTTGAACACGTGATTTTCTGTCTGCCTCCCTCTAGAGCTCAGAAGGTTATAACATGAGCATCCCCATGCCAGGCCACCCAGTGAATTTTTCTGAGGTGACAATGGCCCAGGCTCGGAAGGACGTGGCTAAGCTTGAGGAGCTCATTGATGCCCACGATGTTGTTTTCCTGCTGATGGACACTCGGGAGAGCCGGTGGCTGCCTGCTGTCATTGCAGCCAGCAAGAGGAAGGTACTTCCTTCTTATTTCCCCTTTTTCCCCTTTCCTTTTTCCCCTTTTTCCCCTTTCCTTTTTCCCCTTTCCTTTTTCCCCTTTCTCCCCTTTCCTTTTTCCCCTTTTTCCCCTTTCCTTTTTCCCCTTTTTCCCCTTTTTTTTCCCCTTTCTCCCCTTTCCTTTCTCTCCTTTCCTGTCCTGTCCTGTCGTTTCCTTTCCTTATTCTAAATACATTTCTGGCCCTGAACAATGGGCTTTTATTTCTTTATGACCTCAAATAAACTTCCCTTTGCCAGTCAGACATCAGTGTGTCCCTTTAGCGTGGGCTTCACTGAGTTATAACTTCAGGTGTAGGTGTGTGGAGCTTGATAACTTCATCAGTTCCTCCTTAATCCCCCTGTCCCTTCTGCAGCTTGCACCTGTGCTCTTTCAGCGATCTTTCAGCTGTTTAAAAACAGCACAGAAACGACAAAAAGAGTCAGTTTGCAAAGCTGGGTGTTGAACTGGGAAGTGCCAGTGCCAGCCTGCTCTTCCATGGGTATGATGGTTGGTAATTTTCAGCAATATATGCATGTTTATGTGCATATTTTATATTAATCCTGTCTGGTTCAATCAGGATAGAGTGGTTTTATGATCTCCAAAACTTCCCTCCCACGTTTGCTTAGCCAGCAGTGCCCCTCTACATTTTTCTTGCAGCATTCAGATCATTTTGAGGATAAATTTTGACATTTTTTGGTGACACTTCTCTGTTGCTCAGTGGTGTAGTGTGTCTGCATGACAGCTGGTTGATTTGATAACATCACTTTGATCTGAGGAGATGGAATTCTCTGTCACTGAATAAACACAGCAGGGAAATCTCAAGGTGTCCAAAAAAATTCTCAGTGTTTTATGTTGGTAAACACTCAGCGAGAGCTCTGCTTCAAATGTGATCTCGTGTGGCACCTGCAGATCTCAAGCACTGCACAGTTTGGTTCCCAAGGTCTCAAACAGGAAATAAAGAACATGGAGAGTGATGATTTGTGTAAAATGCACAAAACCAGGTCCATGGCTAGCAATAAGAGTTGGTGTCCCCACTTAATCACTCAGCTGCCTTGATGATCTTTGCCATTCCTGCAGTCCTTTCCCCCCAAAATAGGCATCTCAGACAAACAAACCCCTCAAATGCTAAATCCTCATGTCAGATGTTAAATCTCTGCTCCTGCTGAGCACTGGAATTTGTAAAAATTTACTTATTTTTTCTTTTTTTTTTATCCATGCCAAAAAATCCTTTCCCATTGCCTCTTTATCAAAACCAGATGATTGTTTAAATTAAGTGTCAGTCAGTTAGAATGAAATAGTTACCAGCCAGTAAACTGAGAAGAGAGAAGCAGTTGATTGCAGTGGGAATTGTTTAGCAATATTATTAATTTCTGCTGATACCAGTTGTTACTCCTATTTTGGAAGTGGGACACCACATCCAGATTTTACAGGTAGATGCAGTGAGGAGATGAACTCTTTTAATTGCTGTAGCCCTGAGCAGATTCAACAGCAGGGTTCCACTTCAGGACTGAGGAAAAATAAACTGCTCCAAGGCTGAAAGAGAATATGCAGAAATTATTGGGAATACTGAGAGTTATGATGAGACTCACAAGCTTGCTAATTAAGATGACTAATTCTTGAGAGAGCTTCCCTCAGAGTTGTTCTTTTAAACAATTCCTGGCTGTGAGAGTGGAAAAGGAGAAACTGCTGCACCAGAATTTCTATCAAAAGTATCTGCTGATGAAGCAGGGCATCTTCCTTTATATTTTACTGGCTGCAGTCATTACTGTATTGATACTGTGCTTCAGATTACTCAGTGCACTTGCCACAAAGTGGAGAACAAGGGGAAAATGAGGGCAGAGTAATTGTGGAGTAATTGTGGAGCACAGCTGCTCCTGCTCCCCATGTGACTAAGCAGATGCAGATGAAGCCCATAAGTAATCATTAATTGCTTTCCTTACTGAGCAGAAATTGTTTTGGATAACAGATGGCATTTCATTGCTTGAAGTTGCTGTTGGTTTTTTTGTCAGCAAGTGTGTGTAGGTTTGTGTAACAGCTAGAGGGAGTCCTTCATTTGGATCACATTTCCCTGAAAGGCACAGAAAAAGGCAAGGGCTTGTGACTTTCTGAAGCAGGCTTTTATTTTGGCTTTGTTTTTTCCTAAGTGCTTGGCAGCTGGAATTCTGCACCTTGCAGAAACTCTGCTGTTTATGGCTAAGGTGGTAAATAAGCAGTTAATGGGTTGCTCATCCATCTACAGCGTGTGGGTTTTTTGGCATTTATAGTGAATAAAACCTCGAGGCTTTTTTTTTTCCCCCTCTCCCTTTTTGGCTCACTTAAAATCTGTTGTTCTCTCTTTATTGTTCACAGTTGGTCATCAATGCTGCCTTGGGATTTGACACTTTTGTTGTTATGAGACACGGCCTAAAGAAACCAAAGCAGCAAGAATCTGGTGATTCACGTTTCAGCAATGCCTCTGCTGCTTCTGATCTTCTGGGATCCTCACTCTTCTCAAACATCCCTGGCTATAAACTGGGCTGCTACTTCTGCAATGATGTTGTGGCACCAGGGGATGTGAGTAGAACCTTATGCAGATGGTGATTATATCTCTGTTTTGTTGTGACTTGCATTTTTGTTTGGTTTTGTTGGTGTTTCACGAAGGGATCTGCTTCATGCTGATGTACACGGGGTGAAGAAATAGCTCATTTTTATTTGGAGGATCACAGATACGAATTGCACAGCACTAGAGGTGTTTTGTACAGGGCAGCTGGTTACTTTGGAGTTATTTTTTCTTCCCTTCAGACCTGTCTGTGTTTGTAGTCCACCAGGGATCGGACACTGGACCAGCAGTGCACGGTCAGTCGGCCTGGACTGGCCATGGTGGCTGGAGCCCTGGCAGTGGAGTTAATGGTTTCTGTCCTGCAGCATCCAGAAGGGTGAGCCATTGCTGCTGTTCTCTGAGAAATGAGACAAATTCAATATCATCTTTAGAGAGAACAAGGAATTACACCTCAGGCAGGACAGTTCTGTAACATTGTCTGTAAATTAATGTAATGTGCAGTGTTTGAGGGAACTGATTCATCAAGTCTTGAGTTTTTCTTCTATCTCTGAATTTAACCATAGAAGAGTATTGAGAATATCTCAAAAAAAGCAAATGTTGCTGTTGATCTTGGCTTTCCTTTGCTGAACAGTGTTTGAGTGTGATGAGGAGCTGTTGTAACGTGTGGCACATGAAAGGGCTTCCAGATAAGCCCTGTATTGCAAACCTTATTTAAAATTCAGTGTGTGTGCTACAGAAATTACTCTGAAATTCTGCACCTTGAAAGTGAGGCTTGTTTTCTCTCTTTAAAACCTGTGAGAGAAAAAGTGACCTAGGAGTTGAAGATGAGTCCCAGACTGATTTATATATATTTATCATGCTGAATCTTGATTCCTGTGAAACAGACTTTCCACATAGATTCCTTGCCACATTCTAAGCTGTAGCAAAATGCCTGGAAGCTGACTGGAAATTCTGAGTGTGTTGTCTTGCTCTAATTTTCCCTGTTGGGTTTTTGGCAGTGGTTATGCTGTGGCCAGCAGCAGTGATGACAGAATGAATGAACCACCCACTTCTCTTGGACTTGTTCCTCATCAGGTAAATTATTTGTAGATAAATGCTTTTGTTTAGGAGCTGGGAACTGCTCATCACAGATGTTGTCTCCTTAACAAAAACCTGATTCCATTCCCCAGAGGACTGACTCCATATTTGTTAAAAAATAAATATAAATAATGTTAACCCATCACACAGCCCAGGCAGTGTGTTCCTGCTGCTCATGCACACACAATTCCTGCTACCTACTTAGTAGGAATTGGTTTGGAGCAGGAATTATGTGAATAAAACAATTTCTGACCTCTCTGTTCTCCATCAGAGCTGACAATATGAGCATCTTAAAGTTCACTTTTTAAATCTCTTCAGAGTTTGAAAACAGTTCAAATAAACCACTCACAATTATTGTAATTTTCCAAAATTATTATAATTCTCCAAAATGCTCCTGTAATTTTGGTACATTACAGCACTTTTTTCTTCTACTCAACCCAAACTCTAATTACAAATGTGTTGAAGATGCAGTTTTTAAAAAATTCAGTTTAAAAGTTTCAGAATTAAGATATTATTATTATTACTATTGCAGAGTTACTTAAGTTCTGTTCCTGGTGACCTCTCTTCATTGTAATAAACAGAATAAAAAGGATGATCAATACTCCAAAGAGTTCATGGCTGAGATGATCAAACCCTGCTGCAAAGTGTTTTCAGCTCTCCCTCTGTTAGCAGAAACAGTGCTCTGAAATTTTAAAATTGCCTATCAATAATATCATATCAACATCATAACTGAGGAATGCACAACAGTTAAATTTTCAGATTATAGGTCATAGAGATGGGGTAAAAATGTGTTTAAGTGGTCACACCACAACTTCTTGTTCTTCATGGAACTTTGCACTCAGAAAAGGCCAACTGCAGATGGTGCTGTGCCTCTATTTCTGGTGAAATTGGGCTGCATTTAGGTGCTTGTGCCATTATTTGTATAAAGAAAAGCAGTAATATGTGCTCAGTATAAATCTACTGCATGTTTTACTGGGGGTGGCTGTTAGAACATTATAGATATACTTTTTATGGAATCTCTGTGTCCAGTTCATGTTGAATTTTGGAAATGTTTTAAAATAGCAATGTAATTTTGGTTTTTTATCTTCTAGATCCGAGGATTTTTATCCAGATTTGATAATGTTCTTCCAGTGAGCCTGGCATTTGATAAGTGCACAGCCTGTTCAGCCAAGGTAAGGCTGAGTTTGTCTGTGCTTTCTATTCTTTTTATATCTCCAGGTCAATTTTGAGGTACTTTTTGACTGATTTTCTCTGACTTCCTTAAGGCTTGAAATCTGTTCTCACTTCAGCTGAAGTTCTTTTGCCTTCATCCCCTTCTCTTTTAGCTGTTTTCCAGATTTCTTTGGCCTCACCTCTCAGCATGCTGCACTGTTTATCTCCACATAAATGCTGTCCTCAGCTGAAGAATCCAAGCAGAGATTACTGACCAAGACATTTCTGAAAAGTTTATCACAGAAATACTGTCCATACCTTGCAGCCCTGTAGAAAAGGAATGAGATTGGTATTGTTTAAGAAACCCTTTCTGATGCCTGCTGAATGAATACCTCTTTATTTCTGGAGCTTAATGTCTTTACAAATAGGCAAAATTGTCTAAATTTTGATAGAAAACAGACAAATAATGAACAATTGAGGGGGGAAAAATGGCTTCTTACCATTTCTTTATTGACCAGATTGTTCATTTTGCTGCTGGTGCTGCCAGTCCTGAGTCACCTCAGAGTTCCCAGCTGTTTCTTGGCTCTCTGGGGCAGCTCTGGCATTGTTTCCCTCTCCTGTGGCCTTGAAAAGTTCCCTCTGGCAAGTTCTTTCTGGCCATGGAGTGCAGCTTCCAGAAGTTTTCCTTGGGATATCTCAGTAGGGAGATGCAGAGGGTTTGACTCATGGTTTGGACTGCTTGGGAGTGCCATTAATTGAATTCTCCTGTACCTTGAGACTTGAGTGCAAGAAGTTCTTTCTGTTCCTTTCACTGCACTCGTCCTCCTTTCAAACAGCCATCAAAAAAATAATGGGGCACTGGCATCTTCTGGAGAGCTTGCACAATATCTTCTCCTGCAGTGTTCCTTTCTTTCCTTTGGGCTATCTGGGTACATCTGACAAGTTTTGATGGACTCTTAATGTGCATTTTCTCTTCAAAAGTTGAAGCACTGAACTTGGATGTTGCTGAAAATAACAGCAGTTTTATCTGCCTTCTTGAAGAGCTGAAAGCTCAGCAGGAGCTGAAACTCTGATGGAGGAGAATTTAAACTGTTAGAATAAGCTTTTTTCTTCTTCTTTTTCTCTTCTTTTCTCCTTATCTCCAATTCAGGAAACATTTCTATGTAAAAACAATAAAAATGTACATCCACACAGATAAATTCAGTGCAGGTATCAATTTTCTGTTAGCAAATCATTTCCTCTTGGAGGTCATTTGAAGAGAGCCCCGTTTTACATAAACAGGCTCGATGATTTAATAAAAACTGACTTGGATTTTAGCAG
Source organism: Aleadryas rufinucha (assembly GCA_013397815.1). Classification (NCBI taxonomy): domain Eukaryota; kingdom Metazoa; phylum Chordata; class Aves; order Passeriformes; genus Aleadryas; species Aleadryas rufinucha. The sequence continues at coordinate 20,666 of VZTH01006189.1, forward strand.
CTGTGCTATTCCCAGAGAGATCACTTTTCATGTGGTTTGGGTATTGAATTACTTGTGTGCTGAAAAGGTTGCTTCACTGGCTCACAGATTTCCTTACAGTAGAAACACAGCCTTTGTTTACTTTGCTAACTTTCTATTTATTAGCATAAGAATATGTCACCCTGCATTATGTGGAAATCTGATGCTGATGCTTTGAAATGACAAATCCAATTACAGTTTCATTGTAGTCTCTGTGTTGGTTTGTTCTGTGAGGGTTTGTTTGGTTTGGTTTTTAATTTTTAATTTGTTTTTTTGTTTTTTAATAACGTAATTTAGCATCATTTCATCCTGCTCTATGTCAGATTTGCTGTAGATTCAGGCTTTTCAGCTCACAAGTGGCTTTGCTGATAGAATTGAATTTGCTGGCATTGTATTCATTGTGTTTTTCTTCTGTCAGCATTCTCCTTCTTGAGCTCTTGTCACTCTGTAACTCTTAAAGCATAAAACTAATGAATTCGGAATTTTAGAAGAATCCCAGTACATCCTGAAGCCATCCAGTCCAGCTGGAGGACTCAGGAGAAGCTGCTAATGGTCTGCATGTTTTGAGATTTGAGTCCTTTTCCTTTTGACTCAGTCATTCCTTCATTTCTCAGCTTTTGGAGCTGGAGAGGCCAGACATGCAAGCAGCCAACTCTTCCTTACCCAGAACTGTCCTGCCCAGGCTGTGTGCCAGGGAAGCTTCCCACAGACCATTGTTCAGGAATTTTGGGATGGTCACAGCAGGAAACCAATCTATTTTTATTCTGGGCCAAATTTTCCTCGTATGATTCCCCCTCTGTCTTATTCTGTTTGTGCAGAAGCTGCGCTGGAATGTCAAATATCCCTGTCACAGCTCAGGGCACTGAGAGCAGGGAGAGCTCTTCTGGTGCCAGACTTGTTCTGGCACTGACAAGGGAGACTCCAGAGTTCTTTGGGATGGATATTTATTTGTAACAACTGCTTTGCTTACAGGAGAGAACGTTTAGCTTACTACTGGCTGTGCTAATTAACCTGTTTACCCCGTTGGGAGCAAAATGAGGCTGTTTTCTCATGGTGTTACGGTGAGAAGCATTGTGATTCCGTGGAAAAGTGGGGTAGAGCTGATCCTTCCAGAAAACTGGTGAAATCCTTGAATCATGAATGTTAAAATATGGATGTGTCTTAATGCAAAACTGCCAGTGTTTATATTTTAATGAGGGCAATGAAAATTTCCTTTTATTGCTCCCCTTCTTGTGCATCGTGGGATGAACAAGGAGGCTCCACAGATCCAGAGTTTGATGTCACAGAGATAATTGCCACCAACCAGCCTGGATACAGAGATGCCCCCTCTGTTGTTACACACAGCTCACCATTCCCTCCAGAGTCAGGATTTAGCATCCACGTGCTGGAAAGCTGACTTGTTCTCCTTAAAGAGATCTCTCTCCTTCCCCTACTACACTCATTCTCATGTGTCATTATCCCCACTATGAAATGTATAAAAATCAGCATGAGGATCTGCTAATTTCCAAGTTCTTTCCCAACTTTCTACTCGCTGTGCTGGGAACTTGAGCTGCTGAAGTGGCTTTTTAACCACTGAGTGAACGTGGAATGCTTTTCAGTTTCACTGCATGTCCTGAAGGGGCAGACGATGGGATCAGGGATGGTATTGCTGGCATTATGTTACAATTTCTGTTTTCAGTCAGGATATTCCCCTGCCCTTGCAGATGTTTTCCCCTTTTTTGCCATCCCAGGAACACATTAAACACTTCAGCTGTGACATTTACTGAGCGCTTGGGTTGCGTAAGTTATTTACGAGCGTTTCAGTTTTGAAATCTATCATCGTGCAGCCTCAACAATGCTCTCATTGTTCTCCTCTGCTAACTGCTGTGCCTGCATTTTTATTTGAAATTGTTCTGATCACTTATGACAGCAACCTGCAAGATGCTGTCACTAACTGATGTTTTTCACTTGAGGTGATTTTTTATTTCGATTCCAGGCCCTTCAGATTTGCCCTGCCTGCACTAAGACATTCCTGTTTGCTTTCTGCCAGTAGCAATGGATGATCTGCCACTGGAACTCCTTTAAATCCTTTTATAATATACATTTCTCAATTCAAGTGTTGTGTGGATGTAAAAGTCACAGGGTGGAAAAAGCCTTGGTTTTTTCATGCTAAAAAAAGAGAAAAACCTCTTGCAGAGCTTGCAGAAATGATGAAGGAAATGAGGAGAAATGTTTGTCCTTCAGGAATGAACATTTCAAAGATTGAAGAGAATGTTTTGAGAGTTATTTCTGTAGCTGTGCTGTAATGTGAAGTCAGTGAAGCTGAGTCCATGTGTAACTTTCCTTATTTCCTGAATTCACCTGTGTGAACATTTGACAAGTCTCTGTACAGTGCAGGCTCTGTGTTAATACTGGACAGATTTCATTGAGCCTTGAAGAATGCATCATTAATACACCTGGGCATGTTTTCAGCACACTGAGTTAAATCTAGGACTTTTCTTACTCTTAAGGCGGCATAGAAATGAATTTTCCCCTTGTTGCATTTAACTTTAAAAATAGTAGGGTTTAAGGGAAAGAAGAGACCTGCCATTGTTTAAGACAATGGAATCATATTTCTGACAAGTTGTATTTCTGTTGCATTTTAATGAAATTTTATGGGTCTTAAAGGGTTTTTTATTTGGG
>VZTH01006191.1:5572-88720 GCA_013397815.1 Aleadryas rufinucha
CCCCCCCCGGCCTTTTTAGTCTGTTCTTGTAAGTCCTATTCCTCTTGGTCTCTTCTCATAAGGCAGCTGTTCTATCCTCTTGATATTTTAATTGCTTCTACTGGCTTTTTCTTGAGTTGAGCACAAGAAGTATATGGACTTCCCTTTACTTTTCAAGATGTAACTGCACCAGTTTTTTCATAGCTGTGAGATGTTATTTTCTGTTTTGTTATCAGTGCTTCTCTTGATGAAGCCCAATACTCTATTGGCCTTCTGGCTGCTGCTGCACACTACTGTTTGTCTGCAAACCTTTGCTGAGACCATGCTTTAGACATTTCAGCTGAGACCCATTCCCAGGAGAGAGACTTGGGCCTCTTTTACACTTCCGTATGATACCATCTACTTCCAGTGCACATGGACATGTCAAGCACTGTCCGTCGTATCCACCACACGGTCCCATCAGCACTTATAGTGTTGTCATATGGCTGATATTGGATATATGCAATTTGTAGGAGCTTTCTTAGATAGACTCCACCACAGAGTGCTGAAAAGGCAATTCAGCTTTGTAAATATTTTTGCCCAAGTTTGTTTTGCATGTGATGGACATGTAGATACAAAGCTATATGTGCTGTTCAGGTCACAGAGAGGGCTCAGGAAGTACACTGAGGTTTAGCTCAAATCTCTCTCTCTGGTTCAGTTTTGTAAGTTACAGACCAGAAGAAGCCCTTCTTGAAGTGCAGGGTCCTATCAATTTGAAGTGCATCTACAGAGCTATTAAGAAGAAAAGTGACTGAGGGACACTGGGGGGGACTGAGGGACTGAATACAGCCCAGTGGAGTAGGTCAAGTGACCTCAAGGATGTAGAACAAATAAGAAAGGTATTGACCAGATAGCTGTAAATGCTGAATTCCTGAAATTAGAACGTCTCATCCATCTTTTTATTTTGTGCAAGGGTCAGTGCACGAACTTCTGAAACCAGAGCAATCCTCCTGTCAATCTCTACCCCTCAGAAAGGAGAACAGTAGGGTGAATATGTGCACAGGCTTTTATTACCTTGTACCACAAGGGCTGAGCATCAATTGCTTCATTTGCTTTGTTTAGCAATTGTTAGTATTTACCTCCTTTGCTTGTGTTTGAATAGGCTGTCTGAGTATTTTGGCAGTGATTTATTTTTTCAGGCAGCTGCTCCTTTTGTGTTGAGGTTTTTAGTGATGTTTTTTTCTCTTGGCTATAGTACTGTGGGTTGGATGCAGACCTGCCAACCTTGTACTATTCCCACTAAGAAAAAAATAACTGCTGGCTTGAGGGAGAAATTGAGGTAATTTCAACAGACCTCAAGCACATTATTATTTCTGCATTTATAGTTGTTAGTTTCCTTTATTCTACTTACCATTCCAGCTGCTGATTCCATTTTGCCTCTTTATTTTTATTTGTAAAGCTCAGTCAACTTTCAAGGATAGCAGCTCTTTATAATTTTTCACTCTTTAATTATTAATTAATTAGTTCACCATGATTTCTTTACAATGTTCTTTACATTCTCTTCCTGATCTGTAAATAGGATAATATGAGTTGTTCATTCAACAGATTACTGGACATATGGTTCCTGATATGCATTGTTGAAAATGGGCATATATAGCTATTTTTACATCTCATTTCCCTGGAATTGGTGTGATGGGAGTGCTGAAGAGGTCATGATACGCTGAATGCTACCAGAATTATCTGAATTGTAGTTCACATTAATTTTATAATCTGGATTGTTGTTGCCTTGCAGACGTGGCTGTTATGAACCCTGCTAAAGGACAGGGTTCTAATGAGGACTAATGAGAAAAGACCTGGTTTTAGCAGCATTGTTTATATATGGGTTGGCAAATTCTGTCCTCCTTGTCCGGTAGAAACCTTTTAACTGTAATTGGTTCCAAGAACTAAGCAGAGAAAGGGATGTAGTAAAAAAAAACACTGAACAAAGATTTTTCCTTGGATTTAACAGACATTTACAGCTAAGGTATCCCTTGTGACCTTGCATCAATTAGGAAGTGAAGAACAGATCTAAGTGACAGATGTAGAAAGTGGTCATTTCTGTAGTAAAGGAGAAAGGAGAACAAGCTAAATCTATGTTAGCCAGGAGGTTCTACTAAGAGAATACCTTCATATTTGAAATATAAAATCACTGCACAGGTGGCTGCTGGCTAACTACTTCATATCCAGCATTGGCTGGGTAAGGGACCATAACAATTTTCTGTGATCACTTCCTACATCATTTTTTATGGTTTGCAGACCAAAGTCTTTCACTTGAATGTTTAGAGAACACAACTAGACTACAGTTCTGTAAAATATTCCTGTCTCAAATCAAATGCTTTCAAGTTTTCTAACTGAACCTAGCATTTCATTCCCAAAAGCTTAAAGATTCAAACACCATCTATGCATGTGGATGGGATCTGCTCTTTCTCTGGAACAAGAAATCATTATTAGCTTTTTTCACATGGAATTGTAAAAAACCTTGAGATTGTTTAATTTGGTCTGAGTTCTGAAGATGCAGAAAATGTTTGTTTTATCAACCAGAGATGAGAGTAATGTTCAGGTGATGGTGCAGTGAGTTCTCGTAAGACAAATCTAGTCATGAGCCTGAAGGGACTGGTTCATTTGCAAACGTTTCAAATCAAACTGCAGCATTCAGTCTGCATACAAATCCCCATGGAATTTATATGATTTCTAAAGCCATTGTTTTCAGCAAGTGAAACAAAGCCAGAGTATACAGACTCTGGGATAAAGTCTGGGAATATGCTTATCTATGCAATCTGTAATCTATGTACTTAGATGTGCCTGACACAGTTCTGCAGTTCCACACAACCAGGGTTCAAGGCAATGATACACTACACATGTCCCAAGTAGTAATAAATCCCACTCTCTTAAACTCATATTTGCTCTTACATCATATAGTATCACGCCTTTTTTAAAAAGGGCCCAAGGTTAATTTGTCCACCAGAAAGTAGCTCTATGATGAGGCCACAAGGGCAGGTGCTTTTTTATACTTGGGTCAGACCTGGCGTGTCCAGCCAAGGAAAGAAATGTGAATTTATGGTCATCCCATGTTAACGCAGGTTTCCTCCACATTCTATAACACAACTGTGTAAGATGATTTAGGGCTCAAGAATGCTTGCAGCCTGGGCTTTTCATAAAGTGTAGATACATCAAGTATTGTGTCTTCTTTGTTAGGAAGAACTAAGTGATGAATGGAAGGCCCTATTTTGTGCTATCAAATCTTTAATGGCTTCTAAGTCTATTACCATCATCTGTAGCTGTCAAATCAGTCTTTCAAACTCTCATGGTGTCACAAGCATAATAAATATTAACTGCTTTTTCAGAGCAATTTTGTTATGTTGTGCTCTTCAGCAGAAGAACCTTCCTTAATATAGTGAGTAAAGCATGGGCAGTATGGGTAGAAATGTTGTGGCACTTGATAAGGATTAATGTGTTTGTTTATTATGTTGGAAATTATCTTCTCCTGAGCCCTTTTAATGTTCTTGTCCTGAAAAATCTTTTCAAGGTTCATCTGTAATGATGTAAAAGTTAGATCTCTGAATCTGAACACGTCACCCTAGATTCCCCATGTACAAAGAAACAGGCAGTCAAGAGGGCAATGCTTGGGACATACCTTATAGCACAGCTTTGCACTCCCTCTGTCATCACCCTAGGGAGGCAACCCCAAACAAGGTGTTGCTGACTGCCTGATGTGCACATCATTACCTTTCCTTGAAAACTGCCCACGGCCAGGTTTGGCTAGGCCTTTTCTAGGTCGTTCATGGTCCCCCATAAATGATGCTCTGAGGGGTGGGATTCAGCTCAAAGCAGCTAAAATAATCAGGGGGCTTGTTTTGCCATGTGAATGTGTTGTGTGACAACACTGGGGTGTAGGATGGCTGAGTGACATGAGGGCATGAAGCCTGCCAGGTTGTGGGTCTGGGATGACCTCAGGTGCAGTATGCCATGCTGCCTGTCCGGGCAAGATCACCCTGCTGAAAACACTCGGTCTTCACCCTTACTGGCCCTCAAAGGCAGGTATCCAATGTAGATAGTCTGGATTTCAGGACTGGGGAGTGAAATGGGAGCTGACAGTGCAGATACCAACCCTGGGCTGAGTTGTGTCACCTCCATAGGTATCTGTTTCTCCATCAACTGTAAAGCCAGACCAGAAAAAGTACACAGATTTTGACTTGTGGTTTCATAAGCTAAAGCAGACTAATTTCTCCACAGACATCAGAGACACTGTTTGTGTCTTGTCCCCTTAGGTTCACTGTGTAGTGGTGCTAAACAGGAAGGGGCCGGGTGGAGAGGAAGTAGTGGGGAGTGGCTCATGTCCGTGCTGTTGAGGAGGAACCATGTTATAACAAGCCTCTCTCTCATGGAGAGAGATGGCTTGAGCAGTTCAAGTCAGCAACAGGAACTAAGCACCGTGGATGGTCAGTGTCTGAGCTCACTGTTTCACATAACCCTCTTTTTAACGCAGCAGTGTGAGCCTAATCCAGGCAACATGTTGGAGCATGCAGGATTGTAATCCTTACAAGAATGAGTGGTGGAAAGGGCTTTCTTTGGAAACCCGTGGGGAGGAAAAAGTGAAGCTTTCCTCCCAGAAGAGCCAGCTCGCTAGAGCACTCTCACATACAGTGGAGGATACTTCTACTTGTGAAAGCTATCCAAATTCATGTCTGCCAGAGCGTACTATAACCACCAGCCAGTAGACTGGTCGAGGGGAATTTTATATGGAGGACTTTTCAACTGACTGTTGCAGAATAGATCTTTCCTGAGTCAAAACAGGCAAATTAACTCTGTCTCTCACATACTGTCAAGCTATTTTATAAAAATGTTCTCTCTGGCTGTTGTTGTCTGCTGTTGTTAGATGTGCAGTGCAGGAATTGTAATCTTGGTGGCAGCTTATCAGCTGTCTGAAAACTCCACCCCTAACCTTGTTTTGCAAAACACTGCTGTAGGTCCAGTTTGGTAGCAAAGTCAGCCTTTTCTTCTGTTACCAAGGTGTAGTCCAAACAAAAATAATTTATCTTGCAAGGTATTAGCACACCTGTGTCCATGACAAAGCTCTGCCATTTCTCCATGTCTAAAACCTAGGCTGTGATGCTTCTGACTCCCCTTGATACATTGATCAGGGCAACATTTCCGACTGCTTCTGCCTCGCAATCTGATTGTTCATGTTTCACCTTGATTCACCCCCTGTTCTGGGAATACACTTTTTTTGCGGGACTGTGCATATTGTTCCACCCTTCCAACTCAGTTAGCACAATCTTGAATAGACAATATGTCTATCAATCACAGCTGTCTCTGAGGACTGCTTTAAGTGGTGTTTCAGTGAAGCCGTTAGATGAGTATACATGGTGATCCGTCCTCCAGCAAGGCCTGCCCATTATCTCCTCTGCCTGAGCAGTGATCTATATTTCATTTTAGGAGAAAGAAAAAGCAGGGATATGTCTTCACAGGAGACTCCTGGGTTGTTACCCCCTGTGGAATAAAACATGTTCTCAGGCTGCTGAGTGAGGTCCACCCTTTTCTCTCTGTCCCCCTCCCCATGATCTTAAGCAATTCAGTGCAATTGATTTTGAGAGTCGCAGTCTGAGACACCAATTCTTTTCTCTGGTTATAAAAAGAATCCGTTTACCTAAAGAAGGGGTTTAGACTTCACAGTGGAAACCAGGCACTTAAAAGTAGGTCTTACAGTGCCCTAAGTAGCTTTTTGCTCACAAAATTCTGATTTGTTACCCAGAGTGCAACAAACCAATAATTACACATTCGAGAGAGACATTGATTACTTATTTCAGAGTTGGGCAAGTCTGGGTGCTTGGTGGTATTCCAAAAATCAAGCACAGCAGCTATCAAAACTTTTTGCTATTTATTAGTTTTAGCAAACAAAGGAATTAGTGTTCATTGGCTACAAGCTATATATTTCTCTTATTAATTAGTATTCTATCTTCTATTGGTTAATGATTCTCTGGCTTCTCATGCTAATTGTCTGCATGCTCAGAATTTCTCTTCTTTTGAGTTGGTGGGTTTCTTGGGTGGTCAGCGATCGGCCTTGACAGAATCATCTTTTATCTAGTCGGAGCTGAGGGCTTTGTTTGTTTCTTCCATATCTTGAGAGTTCTGACAAATGTCCTTGTGGTCCATAAATTCTGTATTCTTTGTGCCCACTATCAGTGGGCATCCTTTTCCCCAAGCTTTTTTAACCTTCCCCTAGGTCTGAGATAATTGCCGAGCCCTAAAACTTCCCGAGGCAATTCTGCCATCAAGTAATTTGTATTTCTAACACCTGGACATCACTTGAAGCTTGTTTGCAGCTCTCTGTTTCATGGATTAAATATCTCTTCTTGTTGATTAGTATACAAAGATAGAACATCAAACATTCTTTCTTAAGAAAATTTTACATATTCCACATTTTGTAACACTTTCCTTTTGCTCAGGGCTTGAATGACATATTTTCCTAGCAATTTCATTCATATTGTGACCAATTTTGAATCCACCAGTGCCAAAAAATAGAAAGTTTCTGTATATGTCAGGTGTGATATAACCAGTTATGAAATACCATTGCTGGGCATTATCTTCTTACAAGGAATAACTTGGAGTCCCAGCTCTTAAACCAAATAATTTGCCAAGTTTGTTCCAGCTCTTCTTATATCTGGCTAAGTCAGTACACTGCTGTGCATCAGCCTCATGTAGCTATGGGTATGGAAGAGAGCACATGCAGGTTAGGGATCTGGGAAGCACCTCTGATGGTAGCAGTGTGGCTGAACTGGCGTGCAAAGTTCCCCTCACCCTCAAATGTTTCAAGTGAACATACAAATACTGTAAATACAGCATCTGAACGCTTTATGGCCTTGAACTCCAATATTGTGAAGAGTGGAGGATATACTGTAATATAGCTGAAATCAGAACTTTCCTGAGCATTTACTGATTTGCAAGTTTAGAAGTGTAGAAATACAATATATTCTAACTTGAGAAATTTTAAAATGCAAATTAGAGGAAAATAGAAATGCCACCAAAGAATAATTTGGGAACTAGTCCACAGTCCCTTCTCCTTTTTAATCACAACTTTTAAACAGTTGAATAGACAACTAATTTAGGACCAGAACCTCTGTGTACTGATGGATATATTCAAACAGTATACATCAAATTCTTCTTACATGTATCTAATCATATCAAAACCCTTTAAATAATGTCATTTTATACTCTTTGTATAGATGTGGATTTCAGAAGCAGAGTTCAGGGTTAACCCTCTGTTACTTTTGCTTTTTGAGGCAAGTGAATTTTATGAAGCCACACAAAATCAATTCACCTGAAGGCAGATATGCATACATGGCTGTCCTGGCCTATTTCACTTGTCCCTTTTGTTTCTTTTGTTTTGTCAAGGAATGTTAATGATTTAAATAAAAACTGTTTGTCACAAATTATGTGAGATATTCTTTTCTTCAGATACAGATTATTACCAGGGAATGGTGTGAGTGGTATTATGTCCACCATTTAGCACTTCCCTCTAGCAGGCTATATGACTCAAGTGACAGCATAGGACCTGCCCAGTCTGTAAATACAACACTAGTGCCTCCTGCTCTCAGCTACATGAGTTAAACCAGATCCTACTTTTGGTGACACTTATGCACCTTTGGAATTTCTCCATTGCCAGGACTGTGCTCTGGGTGAACAGAAATGATACTGTAAAGACTGAATCTGATCTCTCACAGATTTACTTTTTTAAAAAAAGTAGTGGCTCAGCTCATGTGCTTAACCACGTAACTGATTCTCAGAAAACTTTATAATTGTAATCAAGGATACACTATCCCACAGCCCAAGAAAGAGATAAGCAAGGATTGCAAAAGTCAACTATTGGTCAGTACAGGTTTCTAGATATAATACATACCAGGATAGCTTTATTGTCTCTCAAATGAAAAGAATTAACCTAGTAACCTCTAGATGGCTTACTTTTGAAAGCAAACCTCACTGGTCTGTCACTAAACTATTTATGTGAAAGACTGGATCATTTTCTGCACAGAAGGTCCTGACAAAATTGATTGCTCTCTTTTTCATTCACAGAAAAGGCTCATTATCTCTAGGATTTCTAAATTAACAAATCTGTGACTTTGTAGTTGCAGATATTAGTAATGTATGAATCTCAGCACTTTCCTCCTATTTATTTCAGAAGGGGCTCTATTCTTGAGGATGGGAAGGGATTAAAGGATTTATTCACTCTAGGCTGATAGACCAGCTCCTCTAACTCTAACTCTTTCACAGATACATCTGTAAAAAACCCAACCAAACAAAAAATCCCAACCAAAAACCTAAACAAACAAGCAACTAATCTCAGAAAAAGAGAAAAGGAAAGAAAGTTATTATAAGAAAAATTCATGGGTTTCTGCATACTAGACAAGAAGAAACATGTAGGACCATCTCTTTGATAAATTAAAACAGCTTTTAAGCTTTTCTCTAATGCTGGGACAATGGGAGTTTTAAGACTCTGCCAGTAATATACTGCATAAAGACACAGAACAATCACAATCTTCTCCTGTCTTGGTTAGAGCCAAGTTCTGCTCTTACACACATAAAGTTCAAACCCTTTATACCTCTTTTCTAGAGGCTGCACTTCCAATGAAGCTGTATCTGGTGTCATTTTTCCTTAGATAAGTTGTATTTCTTACACCCTTGGTGTTGTTATTTTCAACCTTATTTTCAAATCTGAAAAATCTCTGTGTCTTACATCATCATCCTTACTGGTATACAATTGAAATAACTCCTTTGAACATGAGATCGAAGGTAAGAAATATTCCTGTGATGATCCCCTGTGATGTACAGGAGTCATGTAACATGCAAAAAAAACAGGGAAAAACTCTAGGAAGCTCTTCAGAAGATTATATTTCCTTCTCTTATACATAGTGTTCTTCTTTTTTAATCCATGGAGACTGTGATTCAGGAATAATTTTTAAGGTCTCCTCCTTTCACATAAAGTGCTTTATTCTACTGCCTTACCAAAACTTTCTGTTGGTGAACCAAAAATAGCATTCCCAAATGGGAATCTGGTAGGCTGACTGATTGAAGTAACTGTCCAGTGTGCGTTCATCTATGGGAGGTCTAATGTCTTTACTGGGTGGATGGACCTGAGGGCATGAGAAGGTGACATCAGTGAAATAGATTTGGCAATTCCTAACAAAGTGCTAGCACTCTCTTCAGGTAAATGCCATCTTGACCATCTACATTATCACAGTAATCAAACTTTCCATACCATCTGGATCCTGGCAACTCCACTAAATTCTGCATCCATTCCTACAGATTTATTAAAACCGCAAACTTGGACCACATTAAAACTGGTCAGTTTTCTAGGCTCTTAAAATGTGATTATCCAATTATTGATGTGAGTGTGGTTCTTCCCCTGGAAAACACTATTCAGTACCAACGCAAAAACTACTCTAAATAGCTTTCGGATTTAGAGAGGAAGGAAGTTGTTTTATTTTTTATGTAATACTTTAGCTACATTTTCATTTAAATCCACATTTTAAAACTACTTTTAAAACCCACTACCAGACAGGGTGGCAGATGCCAATGCTCTTTCCATCACAGCAAGACATGATATAATATTCTTTCTAGATTTACCTGCCCTTCCATTTGTCATTCAATGCTCCTGTTGCCATGGATGTCAAGGGAAGTTTTGCCATCTAATTCATCTGTGACATTTGGAAACTGTCCAACAATGAACTGCCTGGAAAACTGTTTCATACTATGAGGGCATCATTTGTTCTTTTTTCCTTGTCTGAGAACTGTTTCTGTTGCTCTTCTCTCAGGACGGATGGGACAGGGTTTCAGGATTTGTGAGGAAGGAAATTATGCCTTTCCTAGAATAGCTCTTCTAAGAGATGTTTTATCTGTAGTAGGAGAGGGTTCATGTCTAATCTGAACTGTTTCAGTGTCATCCTACAATTTACAGTTGAAATGGTACTTCCTGTCTTCTTAAGCTTCGGTTCTTTCAGTTTATTCATTACTGTCCCTGCTTCCTCATTATTTCCCAATGGGTTTGTCCCCGAGATGAGCATAATAAGTAGAAGTACTCCTTGAGTTCTATGTTGGGATCTGCTGTAATTAGTGGGTAGGAGGTGACCCTGTAACTTAAAAACCAGAGGCATGTCAAAGGTTTATTTCAGATAGGAAAGATGAAAAGAGTAAGGCAGACAGTGGCTGGAGTTCTGTTTTAGGTAATTCTGAAGCATGGAGAGAAAGCTTCCTCTTTACTGGGAAGTGAAAGAGGGTCCAAAAAGGAGCGTAAGTGCTGAAAACTGTCAACATCAATGTTGCTTAATTATTTACATGGTCCTTGATCTCTTTTGGACTGTTCAGATGAGTTCTCAGCAATTCCAATGCCAGCAAAACAATCAGGCTTACTTTCCTTTCACCTGTACTAGTGTAAGTGAAACTCCTTCCATCATTGTAAAAGTGCAGCAAATCCAATTTCTTTTTTTTTTTTCTTCTTACGTGTTGAGAAGATCTTGTTTCTGCTGGATAGGAGTTAGCTGAAATGAAAAGTAACTGAGGATTCCTTAGTTTTAGCATAAAAGATCTTGATTTCTCTTCAACCTATCTCATCTTTAATTTAAGAAAGTTCTGGCTTCCGGGGATTTTTTTGTTTTCATTTTGGTTTTGTTTGGGTTGTTTTGGTTTTGGTTGGTTTGTTGGGGTTTTTTTGTTATTAGCATGTTATGAGGTAGATGTATGTATGCATTGACTTGCTCCATGTTCCGTGCAGTATAGATTGATGTGTAGCAGGAAGCTTTCCTGCTTTCTGGTCATACTTGCATGACAATTAGTCCTTAGAAGAATACATTTTTCTCCTTAAAATATTCCCCCATGTTTATGGATCATGTTCTTTGTAATCATCTGTATTCATCTACATCTGGAAAGATTAAACACAGAATGTTCTTTTAAAGTCATAGTGGGAATTTTGTTTGCCAAAATGTCCATCAGCAATGCTTTCTAAAGTTCTGATAAAAAAATAATGTTGTCTTATAACAAAGAAATGTCTTTGAAATATTTCTAGTAAATTCTGCAGTATTTTGATAGATTTATACATTTGTGATGTCCTAATTATGTATTTACTACAGTTTTTCAGGTTGCATTTAAGCTGATTAACCTAAATCAGCAGTACAGAATACTAGAGCCTTTCCTCTACAAACATAGCAGAATTAATAATAATTCTTTCCTTTAACTTTATTCATCTAGTTCATCGTGATTAAAACTGCCTGTAGTAACATGGAGTTCTTCATGTTCATTGAGTGCTGATACCCTTTCTGATATGAAAGGAAACCTAATCTAGTGAAGATTACTTACTGTGCTGGGTCTGTAAGAACACATGGGATGGACACATGAATGTAAACTGCCTTCGAGCAAGCATGGAACGGCTTATGGTATGAAAAGCGAATTGAAGTCTTAGAGAAGGAGGATCTACACTGGTGTAAAGAGGAAAAAATTTGTGCTCTTCCCTACTAAATATGGTTCGCTATATTTAACACAGCCACCAGGCCTGATGTCCACATGACTATCTAACTTATGTAGGCATCCCATGGGAGAATGGGAATTCTTATGTCATCATTCATTTGATTTTTTTCAGATATTATCATCAAGTTTGAAATGGTTTTGGACCTCTGTGTCAACAGGCTTGTTCCCCGAACACAATGGAACACGCAAGAAGAGTGACAGGCAGAGGAGCCCCAGTAACCTAAACAGAGGTAATGAAGCACCCTGATCTGACTCATTCCAGGGCTGTCTCAAAGCATCAACTGGATTGTCCAGAGATGACACCAATCAGTGAGTCAATAGGAGACACTGCCTCTATTACCTTTATGCACTGAGGGGGGTTACTGCCTGCGAGGGTCAGGGACATATCGTGAGGTGCAAGGGAAAATTGTCTTGGATTTGTACACAGTTTTGTATGAGGGATACTTAGGAAAGAACAGGAGTTGGGGAAAGAAAGGGATCAACATGTTTTGGGGAGGTATCAGAGTGGTACAATAGAATGACTAAGGAAATAAAGGTGTAGGTCACGTGTACAGGGGTTGCTGTCTGGTACACTTGCCCCGCCACATGCATGAGTTCTGTCTGATCATGACTGTATGTCCTGTTTTCTCATTTAACTCCATTTCTAACTATTTCTTCTGGTCAAGGTGGCTCTGTGTGCATGTGTGTGTGGAGGTTTGAGTGCCAGCAACTGGAAGAGGAACAAAAAGTCTCATGTAGGGGGGTCACATGCCTGTGGTGTCTAGTAGGGGAGGACAAGGGTGCCCATTGTGTGAGTGTGAGTGTCTGTGTGTAGGCACTAGTGAACATCAAGGTAGACTTGCCTGAGAGTACAAGAAGAATCCTGAAAGCCAAATACCAAGGCAATCAGAAGTGTACAGGTGAGTCAAAGCAGACTGGAAGAATCAGAGGTCCTTGCTTCTGGAGTCACTAGGGTCTGGATGTTGGCTGAGGGAAAAAAGATCAGGGCACTGGTGCTATTTGTGTGGGTTTTGTATTTTCTGTCTCTGCTGATTTATGTGGCTTCCTATGAATTTAAGCACACGTACTGTGTGCACAGGCACAGCCTTTCTCTGGCTGGACACAGGGACATGGAGTTGCAGCAGCCTTGCCTCTATCAGGCTACAGGGTTTGGCAGCTCCTAACACCCTAGAAGTGCTGGTTGTGTGCCTTGACCAGAGAGGGTCTAAGTCACCATTTCACACTAAGTCATCTGTGAAACAAATGTCTACATGTGGTCAGAGAAATCCCTTTCTGGGAACCTGAATGAATGATCAGCAAGTGCAGAGTGCTGCCTATGTACCGGAGAGCATTCCCTTTACCTACTTTTGACATAACCTAAAGGAGAAACTGCCTGAACAGTCTGAAACATCCCACAATGTGCAAGCATGTTTCTTCTGAAATCAGCAGCACACCTGCTTCAGCAGAGAGCGACTGGGGAGAGATGGCTGCATCAGTAATCTGCAGGCTGGCCACAGAGGTTGTGTAATATGTTGTTCTCAACTCCAATGAAGAGTACTTTTGAATTAAAGAAAACTGAAGGCTTACAAAGGCTTCCAGGCTGAAGTGCCATTTCTACATGCACAAAAAGTTCTCACCCAGTGAGATGTATGTGTAGTTTTTTCATGCAAAATGCCGTGAAAAATTAACAAGGGCAGAGTACGTGCAGTCCCTGGGATCCCTTCCAGCATGTGTGCTTTATTATTTCCATAGGCCAAAACACATTACCTTTCTGATCTAAGCCTTACTGATTTTGCTTCAGGCTGTTAACTCTCAAGTCCCCTGAATATCAGAAAATTCTGGCCATTACATCATACAAATGGAACCCATTTATTTTTAAAAGCTTGGGGCTGGATTCTGGGCTCCCCCACAGCGAATTTGTGATACTCCTCTAAAGTGAGAGGGCCGAGTCTGGTTTAAATTAATGTAAATGGAAGTAGAAACTATTGCATAGGTTTCAATTTACAGAATTGTAAATTGTACATCCACATCCGTTTTCTATTAATTCCTTTTTTTCCAAGACATGTGACAAACCAATAATTAGAGTATAGAATAATCATAAAAAGATTACTGTTGGCACCTGATTGAACAGAGACATTCCCACTACAGTCAGCAAGAAAAAACATTCTACTACATAACTCATAAAAAATACCCTAGCTTCCAGGGGAAGGGGAAGTGTTTTACAATGTGATTTTTTGGGTTGTTCTTGGAAAAGTGCTCTGTATTGTAAGTAAACAATTTATAACATGTATTTTCCTTCTTGAACACTAAATATGTGTCATATAATGGAAAATCTTGTAGCAAAATTAACTTGTATCGTGACCTTTCACTTTTAGTTTTTTCTCTTCTGCTTGACCTACTCATAGTCTCAAGATCACTGTATGAATATATATAATTCTTAAAATCCCTTGACATTACAGGCCTGTTCTCTAATTTTTTTTTTTTTTTTTGCATGAATAACTCACAGGTCTGTCTAGACCTTTGCCTCACAAACAAAAAAATCTATTAAAAATAAACTACAAAAAAAACCCCTGGCATTTAAAATGTTCACTAGTTACAGAATAGTTAACAGAATAGGTAAGGGAAAAAATAAAGTTTGTCAGATGAGAATTTTGACAATACCGAGAAGAAAAAGGAAAATGAATAAGAAGGGCATGTTATTACAGCACTCTATTGAGTGAATTTTGAAACAGGATATGCACCAAGTATCTATTTAAAAACTGACTTTGCCTTGGGTCTTTGTGTTGTTCTGACTGATCATGGTCTTCTTTACCCAAGGTACAGCCATCTCCTTGTCTTACTCTGAAAAATTCCTCCTCTGTGTTAGGGGGATATTTTTCAAGATATCAGGAAGTGTCCTATACATGAAGAATAGCCTATGCTCAAATGCCTTATATGTTTCTGGAAATTATTTGCTACCACACCATATTTACTTACCTAGAAACTGTACCCTTCCCTCTAGCTTAAGTTCTTCCTTCCAGCTTAATTTCTTCCCTCCACCCTGTTCTTTGTCTTACTTTCAAACACAAAGGTCATGCCAAAAGGATAAATTGACAAGAATTTGGTTTTGTTGCTGGCAGAGGACATGGTCATTTTTTTTTGCATGGATCAGTATATGGTACAAATACTACATGTGGCACTCTGTGTTTCTTCTACAGTTTCTTCAAAGCAACAGGACATTAATTTCATTTTCTGGCTTTTCTGACATTCTCTGTGTGATGCAGTCTGAGCAGTAATGCAGAGAAGCAAAGAAACAGAAAGCAGTCCTCTAATTTGAATATGCAGATAGCTAATGATATCACAAATCATATATTGTCCAGATATTTTGACACCTAAGAAGTCTACTGCCTAAATTTTTGAACATAAGCAGGCAGTTTCTGAAAGCTAATTGGTATACAAATGCACATTGTCCATATGATTTCATTAAGCTTGTCACAAGTAAATTGAGATAGAAAATACCTGTTTAGGCAAATACATTTCAATTTAAACCTTATTTGCTGATGCCTACAGGAATTATGGAAGTGAAGGGCTACAAAGACATAATGAAATGCAGGAAGTAATTGGTTGCATCAAAGCAAAACCTTCTGGAACCTTCAAATTGGTTTCAGATGCATGTCCAGCTCTGCAAGAGTTTTATAACATCCTCAAGAGAGGATGTCAAGCTTTTGGACTCACAGATAATGACATGACAGCCCATAATTTCTTCTTCTGAAATATTCTGCCCTTTCATTAAACAGGAACTCCCGAAGGTGGAGAAGAATACAGGAAGAGAGACAAATAGGAGGTGAAGAAAGATGTCATATGAAAGAGAATCAAATTTCTTTATTTGATTTTAGGAAGTGTCACCCTCCATATTTCTGATTATTCTCTATTCAAAGAGCTGAGTGTCATTTGTACCACTGGAAACATTTTTTTTTTATAACAAAATTAAAAGCAGAAGAAAGCCAAAAATATATACCAGGGTAGATGTCCCTTATTTTCCTGACTCCTCTCTTTTCTTACTCTTCTTTCTAGTCCACCAAAGTTCAAGAACTACTGAATAAAAAAGTGGGTGGTCAGTATGTGTTGTTTGCTTATTTTCTTTCTTGAGCAAGTTAGGATTGGGAGTTGAATAAATGACAGAGCTTTCTGTTCCCATCTGCTCTGCAACTGGAGTTTCATCTAAGAAGAAATAGAAGGGAGACAAGCGTCGTTCCAGTAATAGTTCAGCAGAATGTTTGTTGCCCATTGTGGCTTCTCCTTGTTTAATAAAAACATTTAGATCTCTAGGTACAACAGACCCCCCAAGATGTGAGTGTTTCCTTTTCTAAATGTGCAATGCATCATGACTCTCTTGAGATATCTGCATCTCTGCAAGTGCAGGGAGATGTGTGAATGTCTTTGAACACACTGGACAATAAGACATGATCTGTAGTCACAAAAAAAAAAAGGACATTAGGAAGGTTGTTGTTGAAGCCTATATTTAGCTGTGAGGATCTAATCTCTTCAGGCTCCTTCTGTAGTCCAGAGGAAGATTTCTCCCAGGGACAATTCGGAGTGGGAGCCCAACTCATTATTCTATGAGCAGCCTCCTGGAGCAGCCCCAGGCAATCGCTGAAGGCCAAGTCAGAGAAGAGCTGCATCCTGTGGCTGCTTTTTCTTGTGGGACTCATTCATGTGTGGGCAGGTCCTCATCTCTCTGCTGCACTGAAAGGGACTATCAAAGAGCTGCATGTTATAATTTTCTCTGTCAGTAGAACTGTAATCTATTTATCACTTCTTCAAATATAACATAATTTGTTAATTTAAAACACAGTCTTTAAGAGGATTACATGTTAATTTTACTGTATAATGCAGGAAATTTTAAAAATTAAATGTACTTTCAAACCTTCCTCTATAGCCTTTTTTGAATGATGACTAGGATTTCATTCTAATTCCTTTTCTAGGTCTAATCCACTCATGTTTTGTATTATCAGTACCCACAAACTTTGTTTCTCTTTGCATGAAGACTAAATTCAAATTAATAGAGTTCTCTTTCCTTTTCCACATGACACATGAAATTCTTAAATTTCCTTTATTCATTTTCAAACTGTTCAGGTCTGGGGGTTTTTCCCTCACAATTGTAATAAATCAGAAGGAAGGCTGCATTTAACCAGAATACAGACTGCTGTGACAGCAAGGATGACAGTTACAAGTGATGAGCTGCATTTTGGCCATGAGTCTTAACTGGAAAAAGTTATGCCTGTTGAAATGTGAGCTTGGCAGCTGCCTTGGCCTGAAGAGGTGAGAACCCCCCAACTTAGTAGTGGGGCACTTCAGAGTTTATTCGTTTTGCAGTGTTAGTGCTTGGTTATGCCCATTTCTGGCTGACTGATCTAAAGAAATCACCTTTTCCCTTCGTGTGCAACTGTCTCATCTGTTTGTTGGTAGCTCCTGCTGTCAGATACTGTTTCCTCAGAGCCCTTCACGAAATCATTGCCATCAAAATGAGGACACTTATCAAATATGAACTATTTGAACTGCCCACCTCAATTGGACAGAGATGAGTCAGAGAGTCCTCATGTGCACAACAACATTTCACCAGATCTGAGTGAGCAAAGGACTCCAGAGGAAAAGCAGTAGGGGTAATTTCTTCAGCCAGCACAGAGGAGATGTGATTCTTGTCTCATTCTGTGGTTATATACAAGCAAGTCCATGCAGGTACCCCCCCAGAGCCCTAGGAGAAGACTACGCTTAAGAAAGAAGAGTTTTGTTTTCCAGGTTGACTGTATTCTGTCTTCAGAGGATACTGGGCAAAGGGCTGGAGTTTCAGTGTGCATTCAGGTCTAGATCTAAAACATATATTTAGACCAAAATGGCTTGAAAAGGCAGGTTTTGTCAGCTGTGTCCACTTGCAGCAGCCTGGGTAGCAATAAGGCATGAGTTGCATGTTTCTTGTAAGCTGTCTAGAACATCTAGCACATCTAATAATGCTATTATTTGGCTTAAGTTGAGGTGGCTTTTTGGCTTTTTTTTTTTTTTTTGAAATTTGCCTCTAAAGGAACAAGCCAAATAGCTTTCTTGCTCTTTAGAAATGTGGCTGACATTTCTCAGTTTCGAGCAAGCTAGATTCACTTAGCCCCATTACTGGAGTCTCTTTAATTTACAGGGTGTGACTTGGAGCATATTTAGGCTTGTGGGTCAAGTTATGTCATACAGGGAAGAACATGTAGAAAGTGCTATTAAAGAGACTTAATTTTCTGGTTAGCCACACTCCCTGACTAAAGAAAATCCAACCAACAACCTCCCCTAGTCTCTATTCCCAGAAAACCCTGTTTGAGTCATAGCCTGGAATCAGAACATACTGAATTACTTTGATAATTTCAATTTGATAGAATAAACCTGCAAAGTGTTTTTATGGTTCTGGTTATTCCTACAAAAGATGAACAAGCAAATGTACATTGAGAAAGGACATATCTAAGCTGAGACTTGGTGGAAAATTATGCTTAATGCTTATCATTAAGTACAATTTTGCCAAGCAAATTTAAAGAGAGATTAAGTTATGGAAAACTGATATTGAATCAATTAATAAAAGTTTCATATTTTAAATGGCCATGTCCATAAAAATTATTGCAGTACTGACAAACTGGAAAATGAATTGGTAACAGTGATAGGTACATTTATTATTAGCATGATCTTGTGAAAAAAATGTGAAGAAACAGCTTCTTTTCATTCTATCAGTAGTGAATGTTCTAAGTAACACAATGAAGCAATGGAGTAATGGCCAGGCATTCTGGTAATCTCTACACAGACATTTAGCACTTGTGGGATGTTGGCATGCTGCTGAGCAGTCAACAGAGAAGCTGCCTAATTCTGAAGGTTTTTTTCTTTTATTTAAAGGACTTTTCATGTCAATATTCCCTTGTGAGCGCTGAGATATTGTGGAGATAAAGATTGTAATGGCATTGAGCCTTGTAGATACTGCATATAACCAGAGCAAGACTTAGGATATCTGTGTTTGAGTGACTGCGCAGCCTGTCCCTTGCCTCTGCAGGCAGCTGCAATGATTGATTGGTTCCTGTAAGGTCCAGGGTGCCTCTTGCTCTGCCTCTGGCTATGAGCATTTGAATGTGAGCACAAGTGGGTGGGCACACAACATTGACCAAAGCCCCAGCAGGATCCAGAAACACAGGTCGGTGCTGCTATGCTCCAGGAAACCAGGTGGATGCTCTGGGCAGAACACACAGCAGAATTTGCAGCCCCCACTTTTAGTATCATTGCTGGCTTTTATCAGATGTAAAATGCAAAAACAGTCCTGGGACCAAACTAAACTGGCAATTTACATGTTATGAGTGCCATAACAAGCTGTTTTAGAGTCACAGCTGGCCTGGACTGTCCCTATGTGGTTCATAAGCACCATGGGGTTGGCTGTACGATCAGCCATAACAGGAGGACAAAGGGTATCTCTACAGAGTTTGCCTTTAGCTGGAGTAATCTAAGAAGAGAATTAGGGTCAGATTGTACATTTATATTTAGGTCTTGCAGTTTCTAAGAAAACATGCTAGCCAGACGTGATGCAAAGCGTAAAAGCCATCAGCCCAGGCATATTGCCTTCTCTGGTTGCATTTTACAAGGAAACAAGACACAAAGGAGTTTACATTCTGGAGTGGAGCTATATAAGCTTCCATAAACAATTAATAAAATGAATCCCTGAAAATATACTGTGGGACAGACAATGCTATAAATTTGACCGTTTTGTTAATTTTATTTTTTTGGAGGTGGTCTAAGTAGCTTTTATGTTTCTTGGGTAGGTCTATGATTGTGATAAGACAAGAAACATTGTAATTTGTTTCTGTATCACATAAGCTGGAATGTCCATATCTTTTATCTACTATATCCACTTTGGAGGTCAGGGTTACATTCCCAACCTCTGACTTTCAGATGTAATTATCTACAAGAACTGGTGAAGCCACATAGTGGGGCAGGGGAGTTTTATAGCTTATGTACAGTAAGAGGCAGATCAGTCAGGCCAAATGACCTAATTACTTGTTTTTACCAAAAAAAAAAAGTTATGAAAATTAGTCTGCAGTTTTTACTGTTCTGAAAAAAACTCACCCGCGACTCATTCAAACCACACATGACTGCCCAAGCTGGTTGAAA
The DNA here is from genome assembly GCA_013397815.1 of Aleadryas rufinucha. Taxonomy (NCBI): domain Eukaryota; kingdom Metazoa; phylum Chordata; class Aves; order Passeriformes; genus Aleadryas; species Aleadryas rufinucha. The sequence continues at coordinate 25,220 of VZTH01006191.1, forward strand.
GTAAGCAGAGTAACTCGGTCAGATTTGAACTTCCCCATTCAACTCAGCAAGGTTTTACTCAGCTGCCCTTGATCATCTAAATTTTGGTGTGAACAACTGTTCCACTCCTCAGGCTAACAAACAAACAATAAAAAAGAGAAGCAGAAGCAGAGGGCAGTAGATACAGGGGCAGGGGCGAAGCTACAATTCCTTACAGCCAAGACCAAGAGCTCACTGTAACAACACTTGTCATTAATGAAAGAAGTCAGATTCAATCCCAGCAGGTCCAAAGACTATATGCACCCATACCTTAAACAGCTGCCCAGTGGAATTTGATTCCCATGCTTCTAAATTGAAACACCCACTTGCAAGAAGACAGTGTTAAATGCAAGGTCTGAAGTATGCTGCTCTGTAACATCATTGCCTTAATAATTTCATATCATTCATTTAATTGCTAATGTTCACATTTTCCTGGACTTGCTGCATACTCTGATCTTACCCAGCAGAGAGTTCAGTATTGATCCTTGATCCTGCCATGACCTTCCAGTGCCAGATTGGACAAACCACTTATTTTGTCTATGATTCAATTCCATTTATGAAAAATTCTCCTTATGAAAAATGAAGATAATATTATTTCTATGATTTGCAAGCCATGTTGAGGCTAAATGAAAGAATGGCAGCACATACAGTAATAAAATATGAAGGAAATTGCTTAGTTTAAGGATACTGGGAATAATATCACTTTTTGATTAAGGAAGAACTTACAGCTAAAAATACATAATGCAATTTTACCTCGAAGAATTTATGAATTTCTTTTCTTCAAACAAGACTTAATGGATTTCTGTGAGATAAAACATCACTAATCCCAATTAAATCTTCACAATTGCTACTGATTCTAGGCAAGCACTCTAAAATCTGACCTGTATAAAAAACATTTCTCTCAAAAGCCATTATTTTGTGAGAAACATTTCAAAGCTCTTTTATTTCTAGCAGAAAAATACATTACTAAAATCTCATTTTGAGGGAACTGCATCTTAACATATTAGAAGAGTGGTAATGCCAGTGTGTGAAGTGTTTTGTGACAAAAAAAAAGCCTCCAGTACATCTCAATTATAACCAGTCTGCCACTTTTGAATCTCTTATTTTGAATTCCCAGGAAAGAGGGTGTGTGTTTAATAAATACATATCACAAAAGCATATATAATAAATGTCTACATGTAAACTTATCCCAGAGATGTAGCACTCAGGGTTTTTTAGTTAGGTCATTCTAGAAGTTGATTCAACTGACTGTTAGTCAGTCACCATCTATTTTTAGGTAAAATTAAGAGGCATATTGTCCAGAATGATCGCATTAGTGTGCTAACAGGAATACAGAAATGGAATACCATATTATATCATCTTCTCATATTTTGTCTCTAGCACTGATGGATTTTATATTAAAATTTAGCAAACAATACAATAGTTTCCTCCCCCAAAATTTACCAAATCTTCACTTGTTAATATTTGCTCTATCTCTTATCCTCTCTCAAATACATAGAGTGCATTTTTATATCTATATATGAAGCAAAAGTGCTTTGTTTCAATTGTCATTATTCTTCCAGTTTACATTCACTTCTTATTTATTTTTTTTAATTTTCAGTCTTGCTAAATATCCAACACAGTTATATAATGGAAATAAGTTTCTTATGAAATATGCTAACTATACAACATACAAATTATTTATTTTTTTAATTTTTTTTTTTAATATTTATTTTTATTTATTATATCAGCAATAGTGTGGCCAGCAGGACCAGGGCAGTGACTGTCCTCCTGTACTCAGCACTGGGGAGGCCACACCTCAAATTCTGTGTCCAGTTCTGGGCCCCTTACTACAGGAAGGACATTGAGGGGCTGGAGCGTGTGCAGAGAAGGGCAACAGAGCTGGGGAAGGGTCTGGAACACAAGTCCTGTGAGGAGCTGCTGAGGGAGTTGGGGGTGTTTAGCCTGGAGGAAAGGGGCTCAGAGGAGACTCCACTGCTCTCTACAACTGCCTGGAAGGAGGGTGTAGCCAGGTGGAGGTCGGCCTCTTCTCCCATGCAACCAGCAACAGGATGAGACAAAGTTGCACCAAATAATGCCGGGGAGGTTTAGATTGGAATTAGGAAAATTTCTTTGCTTAAAGAACAAGCAAAGTAATTTGAACAGGCTGTCCAGGGAAGTGGAGAAGTCACCATCCCTGGAAGTGTTCAAAAGACATGTGGATATGGCACTCAGGGACATGGTTTAGTGATGGACTTGGCAGTGCTGGGTTGATGGTTGGACTCATTGATCTTGAAGCCCTTTTCTGACCTAAACAATTCCATGATTCTATCATCTAAAGGAAAATCAATTTCATTTTTTATTAAATTCAGGTAAGTCTTACTATTCTCTTTTGTTTCTTTACCAGTCTTAGTTTCTACCAAATTCCGTATCACTTTTTCAGCCCATTTGCTGTGTGGCTCTTCATAGCACTTCAACATCCAGATTCTGGTTAGCATCTCAGAATGTGTTGGGTTTTTTCATCAGTCATTTGTTTTATACTACTGTAGACACAGTTGTGTCATAGCAGGCACTGTTGTCTTAGTCTTCTACAACTTTTCATATAAATGAATATACCATATGCAATTAGTTAAAGTTAAAAAAAAGTTAAATTATTCTATCAGATGACAGAATTTGCTGGCAATTCAGACAAATATTCATGTAACATGTGTAGTATTTACTCTGCATATTGGCAATAGGTTGGCTAAATTTAGAATAGCCTGGGGCCCTGAGCTGAGACAAATGAGAACAAACATTTGTCCTGTATCAAAGGACAAAAAATTAAGTCCAAAGAAGCTTCCTACTACCTAACTGTCTCCTGATAATTCTTAGATTTCACTCAGCCTGAAACCTAGGGAAGAAAGCTTTGCTGAATATGTATAGTTGTGGTTTCTTCTTTCTTTGCTTTTTTCTTATGGTAATTTACAGCAATTGAATTCAGTCACAACCTCTCCTGTCTGGCTTCTTTTTTAGTCCCAGTGTTTGAACACCTGTGTTGCATATTTTCTTCAAAGACAGCATTAACTGTTTTGTTTCTGACTATCATGTGTAATGGGAGAATGGGCATCCTGGTGTGTTCACCTGGAGGGGCAGCTTGGGGCATGCAGGATCAAGGGTGCTTTCCTAGAACACGTGTCTACACCAAATTATGGCACTGCTGTCAGATGCCTTTGTTTAAACTCCTTCCAATTTGGGAAGTACCATAATTTCTTCAGGACTTTTTTTTTCAGTTTGTAGCTCCACCAACAGCAGTGCTGTTGTCTACCCCTATTGTCTGAGGGGTGTATCAGGTGGAGGGGGTGTGAATCTCCCCTGCCTGCACTGACAAGACTGAATGCCTTTGGAAGCCACCTCTGGAGACCAGACCTTCATTGTTCAGCACCTCTCAGACAGCATTTCAGTTTCTACTCAGATTGTTGACATACCAATTTGGATGCTTAAAACATGTCATTTTGCTCTCATTATTGTCAAGAGAAACTTAGGGCTCTATTCAGTTGCCTCAGTGTCATTTGAAATGTCCGCTAGCTGCCATTCTGCAGGTGTGGGCATGTCCGCTATAAGTCCACATCTCTTTTTCTGAGAGTTACACAGAAAAGAATAAGAAATGTAACTCAGCCCTTTATTTTCTACCCTATGGGCTTCAGCCTCCCTTTCAGCATGGTGGCTGCTACAGCTGTTGAGAGCAAATCCTGGTCCCCACCCAGGCTGTGCCTGGGCCTCTGGCAGTGATGCACTCAAGATAAGGTGTCTGCATTTGCTCCTCAGATCTACTGGCTCTGCCACTCAAGAATGGATCCAGTAGTAAATAACCCTTTTCTAGGAGACAACAAACAATGTTACTGAAGCGGAGACCAGAACACAGCACTACTTTTCTTAATAGCATGATTTACCTGCTTAGCTTCAGTTTGTTCTCTCTATTGCTTCTTTGCCCACTGTCCTCTGTATGTCATGCCATGCCATGACATTTTCTCACACAGTTCTCACATCCCTTTGAATTTTTTTTCTTACACATCTCCCTCTATATACTTCTTTTCAGCAGTGCAATCACACTTGGCACTCCTCAGGCAATTTAGTTCTAGCTGGAGCTCTACATGCTTCAAGTAGCCTAGTCTGTATTTCAAGCGCAATTGTCTGAGGAGAGCAGAAACAATTTGCTTCCCTTTCCTCAGTATTGACATTCACATCATTATTTTTATATTTTATCGCTGGATAGTGTCCTTAGTATCAGACCTCCAATGTTTGAAACATGGTACAAATATAATCAGAAAGCATATAGGTCTCTATACCATATAGGTCTCTATACCAAATTATTTAGAGGTGAAATATGTAAGAATGGGAGATCTACTCCTTTCACTTTACCTATGGAGAGTGGATGAAAGAATGGAAATATCCAGATACCTACAGAAAGAAAGCTTGTGGGACTATCAAAAGTGACTCACAAGGAATTTGGGAATATCTGTTTTCTGAACATGACCTACTTCTCTGCCAAGAGAGTGATCTCATCATACCTGTTACATATCTCTTGCTCCACTTCCCTTGAGGTCAAGAAGTTATTTGCTTCTCCTTCAGTCTCTGCCTGCAGAAACTGTCTGTACTGCTATTCCAACCAGCTGCAAATATTAATGGATATACAAACACATCCTCTGGAATGCTAACATTTCTCTTATTCAGATGACTTTTATTTTTCTGTGTCAATGTAAAGCAAGTAGATATCATTTGCAGGAACTGACAGCATAGGAAAAGAAATAGCATGGCCACAGTAGTATTACAGCTCCTCTACCCAAAAGTCTAAGTTTTGTTCAGAAATCCAAATGATGGAATTGCTATTCTTTTGGAGCAGTACTCAGAGCTGTGATATAATTTTCCTTAACTTGCTCACTAGTTGACCTAACTGGTTTCAGCCTTTGCAAAGAGTAGCTATGAGCCAGATAGCCTAAACCTATTGCCTGGAAAGCTACTGGAGCAAATTCCTAAACCTCCGATTATAAGTACTTGAAGGATAATACAGTAATAAAAACAGATCAATGTGGATTTGTCAAGAGCAGTCACATCTCTCTAGTTCCATTTCTCAATAGGGTAAACAACGCCTAGTGGATAGGGCAGGAATAGAAAATACGTACATCTTGACTTTAGTACAGCTTGTGACACAGTCCCTACAGCATTTTCATATGCAAATATGGAAAATATTCTTGAAGTGGTTTTATCAAGGATGTGCTTTCAAAAAATGGAAAGTCCTGACAAATTGAGGCCCTGCAAAAGTCTCTCGCCATTAATATTTGATATAAACCTTGAATATTGTGGTGATGAATAGTCCCATGAAATCTGCAGATGACAGAATGTGAAGAAGTAGAACAGGTGCTTCAGTGGTCAGAAGTAGAACTGAGAATGAATCTGATAAATTAGAGCAATAGTCTTAAATCAATATAATGAAATTTAATAAGACCAAGCTAAAAGTTCTCCAGGTAGAAAAGAAAAATTAAAATCACAAGTGCAAAATGAGATAAAAAAATCAGAATTTACTGTTTAGCTAGCAACACTGCAAGCAAGGCTTGGGGGGGTTGCATGAAGTGAGTCAGTGTTTGAGATGCTGTCACAAGAGAGACAAGTCTCATTCTGAAATGTCATTACATACAAGACGTACTGATAGCTAAATATTAACACACAAGTAATTATTAACACACTCCATAGTTATTACACTCCTTGGAACAAATGCTAGAGACTTGATGACAACATCACATTTTATTTTGAAAACCATAATTAAAAAAGTTTGTAAATAATCTGGAAGGAAACCCCAAGTAATGAACAAAAAAAGTAATCTAAAAAATTTGTAGTAAAAGCTGAAGAATATGTTCAGTCTAGAAAAGAGAAGACTGAGACAGGACAGTATAATTATATGAAGAGATTTGAAACTGTTAGAACAGTAATTGACTGTTCTCAGCTGGAGTGATCAAAAAGCAAGAGGAATTCGGACTAATTTTTAACAAGAGATATTTAAATTAGACATTGGAAAAGCTTTTTTGATGTCAAGATAATTGAACAATTTATCTAATTTAATTTTTTAATTTAATTATCTCTGAAGGTTATGAAATTCCTGGAACTGGAGATTTTGAAGAACAGGTCCAGTTAAAGAAGTATCTGTCAGGAGTAGCCCAGAAACTGCGTTAGACCTTACTTCAGAGTTAGAAAAGGCAGTCAGCGACCTTCTGAGATATCCTTCTAGCTTTTGTTTCATTGGGGGACCAAAGGGATGATGCTGGATCCATGGGTGGTATCCATGGGTGGTGACTATCTTTTGCTTGCTCTCTCTCTCTCCTCTCTTTTTGTTTCTTTCAATCTCTCGATCTCACATTCATTGTTAAAGAAATTCCGTATTATTGACTTCTGCATATCGTCTCATTTGCACCTTGATTAAGGCAGAAGCATCTCTCGCTAGTCTTAACTCAACACACATGTGCTGCCATCATTTCATCAGTCAATCAAGAATTTGAAAAAGATCAGACACCACCAGGAGAAACGTGCAGCAGCCATTTGCCAGCATCTCTGATCCATGTCACTAATGTGGCTGGGTTTTATTTTGGATCAGTATGCAGCATTTCCAACTGCACCTCCTGATTCCAAGGCCCTGATGCATAGTCACCTGCATCTTTCAAGGACCACTGGTTCACTGATTTAAGCCAACTCCCATCTGTTCATGTTTCACTGGTTGCTCCCTCGAGTGGTTTGCCCAGTCACAGTAGTAAAATTTATTCAGATATAACTGTAAGTAGATGCAGAAGCCATAACACATATATTTTAATCCAATACCCTAGTATAAACATTTATCACTCATTCTCTCTTTCTCTAGTGAAACATGAACTCAATAACATTTGAACTCATGTTGAACTTCTGAACTCTCAATTTTGAGGCAAGCTTGTACTTAGCTGACTATGGAGGAATGAACAATACTTTGTCATTCAACCCTGACAATTTTTCTAGTTCAGAACCATGTTTCTGTGTAGTTTGAATAATAATGATTATTAGAGTATTTCCTGAAGCTACTCACTTAAGTGGTGGCCCAGCTATGGCAGAAATGAAAACTCTATTCCAAGTCTCTCGTTTTTAAAAAAAAATAAAAGAAAAATCCTGAAGGGGAAAAAATTGGCGGTGAATCAGGGATGGAAGAAGATTTACTGCTCTCATTTGTAAAAGGTGCCCTCATTAAGCTGACGCAGAGTGAGCACTGAAGACATGCCCTTTGGGAATGGGGCATTAAAGAGAGCTAAGTTTGAACAGAAAAATCAGGGTACACTCTGTTGGTATGAATAAATGTCTTTCTGATTATGGAGATTTTAACAAATATACTGTAGCATAGATGAAAGGTATTAATTTGTGTTTGAAAGATCATTCTCAGAGATTGAAATTCATAGGCTATTGAAAGCTTTCATATTTCCTTAAAAATACTTCCTTTTAGAGAAATCTACTCTGCCTCTAAACTCTTATCTCAGAATGCCTTAGACAATCACTGAGAACAATGAATATATGAACTTTTATTGATGTCTCAGGAGAGTTATTCTCTAACCAGTGTTACTGAATATTTTTATCCCATGCTTCACTTCGGTCAATAAGTAACCTTCCCGATGCACTACAGGGCACTGCACTTCATCCCAGGATGAAACTCCCCCAAAATGTAGTTCTGCTTCTCTCATTTGATTTTTAACTGCAGGGATAAGATACACACACCTGCATAGTGCAGAGATATTGTTCTGACACACCTTTTTGTATCTTCTCTACTGAACATCATTGGTATTGTCTTATACATTTCAGTTAATGACTTGGTTGTTAAAAGTTTGAGAATTCCTACTTTAAAGAGGATTTATCTTTATCTGGCTTGGCTAACAGAAGCTGGGCCAGCTCGAAGTTGCTATACATCCTATTGGATAAGGGACAAATCTATAATGATGTGCAGTGTGGTGTGTGATTTATAGTCCCCTGCATGTATTCACAGTTGCATAAATCCTAGTTCATACAATCTATGAAAAATATAAAGGACTTATTGAGTAAGAAAGCTGACCAAATTATTTTGCTGTGCAAGTACATTTTAACAGATCTAGACAGCTCCTTTGTACTGTAAGGAATTAAATCAGAACAGAAAACAAACATTTGTTTTTAACAAGCAAGTAACCTTGCATAATTCAACACAATACTTAAACACTGACTTAACTTCAATTGAAAATTACCTACAGACCCAATATATGAAGGCTATACATATCCAGCAGAAGACTGTTTCTCGTCACAGGAGAAACATCACTGTTTATATATAGATGAATGCCTTTCATTTTAGCCAAACAAATTTCAAAATTTGATGATTGGGTATGAAACTAATTGTGAAATGTGAGTGTGAATATGGAAATTTTAAAATTATAAAAAGACCATAATCCCTGCAATAAAAATGTAAAACATCATCTATTAAATTTTATCTCTAACTGATGGCTAAGATCTGTCAAACTTCTTTCCAAGCTTCTCAGTGAGATAGCTAGATTCCAGCGTTAGTCTGTTTTATTAACACTTCCAAATGGCTTCTCCAAGTCAATGGAGTAAAAATACTTAGAACAACACCAAAGTAAATACCAAGAGTCTGGTACATCAGGTTTTTCTGGAGGTATGGTAGGACTGCTTATCCAGGGTAAGGGTACAAACTCAGACAAGCAACCTTAAAGACAAGAACTGTTGAGAGTGAACCAGAAGTTTTGTTCCATTTAAATATCAGTGTCTGCTCAATTTCACTAACAATAAGATACTCATTATTCCAGTTGTGTTTTCTGGATGATGATTGGAAAGGAATTACAGTAGGGATAATAGTTATTGATAACCTCCAGATTCCAACTGTGACAGTGGTTTAATAAAAATGCTTCAAAATCGTGTATATGTGAAAACTCAGTCCTTTGCTTTTGTTTATTGCCTATCAATTGCCTTGTTGCTGAATCCTCTTCATTTGGGGTTCCAAGACACCCCATTTTAGTAAAAACAAGCGGAAAAAAACTCTGAAAAACCCCTTTACCGATCTAGGAAAAAATTTAAAAAAAGAAATTGTGGAGGCAATCTTGAGAGCTACAAACTGTCAGGCTGTTTGCATTTTATGTGTCTTTTCATCTGCCAGTATCTGTCTGTGACATTACTCAAATACATGATCTCCCTAACAAAGGCTGCACATGTGGTGGAAGGTGTTCCTGCCCACGGCAAGGGGGTTGGGATTGGATGATCTTTAAGATCCCTTCCAACCCAAACCATTCTATAATTCTATGATCTCCTTGTGTGCTCACTGCTGTTTGTGCAATGTCTACACAATGAAATATCATCTGATATCATCTGAAGATACCAAGAGTAGAAAGGATAGCTATTGCAGCTATAAGAACCATTTGAGTCAAGATTTGGGAGAATTTATCTTGACATTTGAGATTACCATTGCAAAGATGTTTAGCTGCAGATGTTACTAAGCATCTTCCACAACGAACACCCTAACAGAGAAACAGAGAAAGGAGATTGTTTTCTTGAGAGTCTAAGAACTGTTAAATTATCACCCTCCTTTCCTGACCTGCTTTAACATGCAGAGAAGACATGAAACTAGAGACTTCTCCAAAGGTGAGAATAGCTATCCACAATTACCTGCAGGCTAAAATCAAATCCTGCAACTACTGCTCCAGGAAAAGCTGTGGTGTCAGTGTGTCTCCCGAGCGTGGATATCCCAAGCCCCCAAGGACATTTTGGTTACTGCGGCAGTATGTGAAAGGGGTACCACCATCGTGTCCTCCTCCGCCTTTTCCCAAAGAAATTGAATGTTTTTTAGAGAGCATGATCATGTCCAGGCATACCTGCTGTTATCTTAGAACCCTGGTCACTTTGTTTCCTCTGGACATGGAATGAGACAAGCCCAGCTGTTTTCCAGATCCTGTTTGGGAACCACTGTCTCTGCTGGGAGGAAACTTGCCATAGGTGCCTGGCATCCATCAAGTGAGCTGCACTGCCCAGACAGGGGAGCCTGGGTCTTCATCATGGATTTCAGCCCATCAAATGAAAAGCTATAGAATTTTGGCATTCAGGTTAATGTCCTGCCCGGCACTTGGCTGTTGAGTTGCCACCTTCAGCTGGTATCCACAAATATTCTTAATCCAGGTTAGTTAGCCTTTGCTCGTTGTGTTTAACTACAGAACGCAAAACTAGGATTCTTGTTTTGAAAATTAAAAACAAAACCCCTCTCTGGCATGACAAAGAAAGGCCTGGCTTGAAAAAGCCAAAAAAAATAACAAAAAAATTTTATATTAATAATGTCAAATGCCCAATGTGATTAACTTTTAAATTGCACAGAAATCAGATGCAGAGAATTTTCCTCAGTGTTCAGTAGGCATTTGATAAAATAAATCACAGCATATCAGATTTCCTTATACTGCTTAACTGGAGTCATAACCTCAGCTAACTGGATTTTCACTTCTTTTCAAGCCTGACTGTGGAAAAAAATGTGTGAAAATTGATTAGGTTAGAAAAACTGGCATGAAATAAATAATTGATAGAAATAAACTGAGTAAGAAAGGTAACAGCTTAGAAACTTTTTCTTTTGGGTAGAAAAATGAGAAACATTTGATATCAGTTCATACAAGAAATTATCTTTACAAACACATAAAATTATTACTTTCTGAAGAACAAATGAACCAATTACAAACACTTAAGAAACTGTAAAATCCATCACTAAGGCAGACACTGTTTTAGTAAAATCAGAGATTCTTTTAAAATGTAATTAATAGTTGGCAAAAAGTACTTGTTCCTTTGCAATTGTAAATAATTTAATAAGATGCATTTAATAATTTATTAATGATAATTAGTGACTATATTTATTTCTACCCAAACATAATGTTGGGGGGTTTTTGTTGAAGTGGAAAGACTAATTCAGTTTTAGGATTTTGCCTAAGTAAAATGATTACCTCATTAAAACAGAAGAATCTGATTGACCAAATAGGGATTAGAGCAGATATGTAGGAACAGATATACAATGCTGTTGAGGAATCAAGCTGCTATTGAAATCAGATTAAGTGAAGGCTGCATATAAAACTGGAACTGTATAGGTCACTTTGGGGAAGTTAGCAAAAAGTCTAAGTTATGCTAATAACCCAGCAGAAGTGCTAAAAAAATCAAGCAGTCAAATTTTAAAAAGACATAAAAGCAGACAATAACTCATTCAAGTTCTGTCAGCTTCAACTCATTTAATTGGAAAACAGACACTAACAGAAAGTGTATCCATTCCTAACATAGGTACTGCAGCAAAATGACATTTGGGAGCTGCCAAACACGAAAATTGCTATTCCTGCCATTGAAATATGCATGAGATCTTGTGTATACAAAGGGTCTTGTTAACCAGTGGGAAACCAGTGCCACTGCTTAGCTAAATGGTTGCTATTAACAATCTTGTTTCACAAAGAAAATAGCTATGAAGAATTAAAACCTCCAATATAAATTGCCTTAAGAAGGCAAACTGGCTGTTTGACTTGTATGAGTAAAAAAGGATTGGTGTCTTCTAGCAAAATTCTATCTCACAATCTGCAGTTTTTGTCTGTCAGATCACAAGAATACATGGCCTGTATTTACTTGTTTTCCTAGACTTTTTTCAGATGAAGTTACTTTTTTTTTTTACTGTAGTGAAATAGATACATTTCTTTCAAAACTTTTATTTAGAAGAGTAAAATATTAATTTTTATTTTTGCTTTTACAGAAGCATCTCAACAGAGTATTCAGACCACCAGTAGTAGGTATATACTGCAGGTATAATATATACTTATTTTCATAGGAATCCAAGATCTAGCAGCCATGAAGAGCAGGGAATTTCAGAGTGACTGCAACTGTTCCTAGGGCAGACAGGCATAGAAGGTTGCATGTTGGAAACCTTAGTGTCTGTCTTGTAGGAACAGCAAGAAAGGGTGGCTCAACACCTTCTAAAGGTAATGGGAGTTCCATCTTAATCTTCATGAGAACAGCTGAGAGGCTACAATGTTCTCCAGAACACTTCTGCTTTGAAACCAATAAAATTTTCCTGTAAGGACTTTCTCTAGTGAATTCATAACTACTGGCAAGAATTTTGTTAATACCATGATAAGGTATGTCATATGGGCAGTATAATTTACTAACAAAGGATTACATCTTTGGAACTTTATTACCCTGTCCTAATAACTGATCACTGAAATAGGTTAAAAAGTGGAAGAATTTAATGTCAATGTACTATTTAGATACTTATCATTCACACTTAAACACTGTGATAAGGTTATAGCACGACTCCCTGATATTAATTTCTGCAAAATATGAGTTATCTCCACAATGCACTTTAGCCATGATTTGCTTTATGCTTTTGTTTATGTCGAGGTTATAGTTCCTGTCATATCAAATTTTTCGAGCTGGGTAAATGTTCTGACAATTCACATGTAAAAACATTTCACTTCTTCACATTTGATTTACAGATGTTCGATATTTGGGGTTTTTTTAGCAATGAAACCAAAGCTCAAACAAAATGAGGATATGATTTGGCTAATGAAAAAAGCAGAGTTGTGATATTTCTGATAGAATTTGTTGGAAAGATTGGTAAAGTTTAGTGGGGAACAGGCAGATACGTTTCTGGAGCTTTTCTGAGAATCATCTCAGTGAGAACAGCCCAAGGTGGACTTTTCTACCTGTTCCCAATTCTCTAATTCCCACAAGGCTCTTTCACCTCAGACCCACAGATCAGATGAACCACTTGGCAAATTCCCCAACTTCTCAACCCCAACTAACCCACACCATGAACACCCTGGGATCTAGTGGTGTTTGTAGCCTTAAGTCTCTGAATCCTGAATGATCTGGATCCCTATGGACACAGATTTCCCCCTGCTGTGTGTCATACGTGTCATTTCTCTGGGTGTCTCAGATACCCCAGAGCATCCCAAGCAGCACTAGGTACATACGAGCACACGACTGAGCCTTGCCCATGAGCCAGTCTCACATGCACCGAATCCCTCTGCAGGGAGGATGGAGAGGACACAGAGCTGTGCTCAGTTCATGTATCTCCATGCCAGACCTGACTGAGCAGATGGGCACCTGCTCTCCAAGGGGGACACACTAAAGGAAATCAGTCATCCTTGTGGTTTTTTGGAGCTTGTAGGCCTTGGCCAGTGGATGTCTGCAGAATCAGCTTGCAGTCTCAGGCCTGGTGATTTTCTGATGCCAAATTTTAAGAGTCCAGGACAGTAATGGTAAAGTTCCTCACAAATTGTGTAGGAAAGGGTCATCTCAGACACCTCCAGGTGCTGAGAAAAGCTGGTGATAGGCAGGTGGATACAGGACTTGCTGACAATGTAATACTTCTTGTGGTCTTGTCATTGGGCCCTCACCAGAAATATTAACTGTTTTTTCCAGCAAAACAACCCAAGGAGTCATGAATACACTGGTTTCAAGGCAGATCTAGCTTGCCTGCAAACCCCTGTGTCAATATTTCTACAGCAGGACCAGAAGAGGAGCTCACTGCGGGGTGAAAGCCAAATCACTGGGGTAAGTGCTGCAACCATACACCCACCAGCACAGCCTTGAGTGGACATGGACATCATAGATCCAGGCTGATGGATGCCCTTAGGACTGGAGAAATGCCAAAATGTATCCCCAGTTCCCAAAGGGCCCATGTCAGTGGAAATCCATGCATCCATCTCTGTGCATGTGGAGCAACCACGCCCTAATGATGGAAAGGGCATGAGAAAGTCTTCTGGATACACCACTGCAGAGCAACAGAGAATTCCTTCTGGAAATGCCAGTTTCCAGACACTGGAATTGCCCTCAGAAATCCCAGCACAGATGTAGCCTGATTGTACTGAGATGTGAGAGCTGGATCAGGGTGCCAGTGATGTCTATGTGTGTAATGCTTCTCTGAAAAAGCGGGAAGCTCTGCAGCACTCCTGCACAGGTATAGTTCAGATATTCCTACTGATGCAGGCATTCATCCATCACTGGATCATGAACATCGTCAGAAGTGCTTCTTGGAAGATGTTCCCAGGGTGCTACTCCAGTTTTCCTGTTGTATCAACTGCTGCACTCTCATGGCTCCCAATTCCCTCAGGAATATTCTTGAGGGAAGTCACAAGACAATCCTGAGAAAATTAAAGCTTCTAAGTGCTGCAGCAGGCACTTTGTAATGTGATTACAACTTCTTTGTCTTGCTCATCATTGTATTTTTATACCAAAAAAAAAAATCTAGGAAGGTTGGAGGTGTTTAATTCAGCTTTGCACCAGCAAACAGCCTTTCGGAGATTTGTGAGACTGTCTTAGTCACAGGAAAATTTGCAGTAAAGGTCTAATATTGACGCTCAGGTGCTGTAGGCCACAGGTTTGCTGTAAAATAGGAGAATTCCATTTCATGTGAAAGTCTGATACAAGCTCTGTGAACATGGAGAAAAAGTACCAGGTACATTGGGCAAGGTGTACAGAGAAAACAGTCTTATTTGATAGTGTAGTGGCTTGAACCATATCTATATGAGGAAAAATGAGGATCCCTGACTCTCAAGAAGTCTTTCTGTGTTTTATTTGCATGACTTTTAATGCCAGATGCAGACATATTTTTGACAGCAAAGACAAGAATCAAGCCTCAGCCCAGTGGTCCAGCCAGCAGATATGACAGGTACTGTGTCACATTCCTAGCCAGCAAAATCATATTTTGAATCACTTTGCTGAAGTGCTAAAACATGCATATCTGGATGCTTCAATCTGAAAATGGAGTTGAGTTTACTTCCTAGAGGAGAGGTCTACAAACCAGCCTATTACATAAAATGTATGCCTCTTTCTCAAGCCAGATTTAAAAGAAAATGGTATAGAAGCTGGTAGGGAGTTTAATCTTTGTGGAGTAGTAGGCAGCCTTTGAAAACCTGCCACAACCTGTAGGAGAACTGGTGATGTCAGAAATTTATGCAGTAGTCACAACACAGAGATTAGGACAAGGATTCTGTGGGGAATGGATGACTATAAGGCAAAATGGGGAAAAGTGGCTGGCAAAATTAAAGATTGAGAAGGGTCATAGGGTTATGGATAAGTACATTGAAGGAAAGAAACTAGAGGCCTGAAAATAGCCATGCAGGAAATCTACTTTTAGGGTGTGAAGCCCAAGGAAATAGACTTAGATTATATGAACACAGAGATTAAGGCTGAGGTGGGGCATGCAGAAGTCAAAACTGAGGTGTATCTGAACAAAAATGATCACATAGGTGTGAGAAAGGCAGATACAGTTCTGCACACTCCTCTCCAGAGCTGAGAGTGGAGCTCAAGGCTCCTGGCATTGGCCACTCCTCCAGTGCTCTCTGGTTGCTCAGTGGGAAACTCTGTCATCCTATATTCTGCTTATCCCCATAAACATGATCCCCTGCTATGGCCATCAGCTGCTCCCTGAGCTGGAGTGGTGGAGCTCTCTGTAATGATTCCAAAAGCTTTATCCTGAAGGATGCTGGTTCTCCAAATAACATTATTCTGGGCTTTGGAAGTAAAACACAAGCAGCACTCATGCTGGTGTTGGTTTTATGTTGAATACTCGACCGTGGAATTTTAATTTCCTTTTTTCTTTTGGTGTGCAATAAATATCATATGGATGTAATTACTGTCTATGGAGTTAATAATTGCCTTGCATATCCAAGGAAGTCAATTTACTCAAGAAAAGGTCAGAAAACAGACTGTAGTATTATTCCTTCTGCCTCCTGACTTCGAAGAGAAAACACTGTAAGATTTCTGTAGATCTCATTAAGCTTCTAAATTCAAATCTTCATTTTTAAAAAGATGAATTTTCATAGGTGAGGCTCTGAACTTTTTAATTAACCTGCACACACATACACACAGAGAAGAGGATGGCAATATTTACCAAAAATCAATGTGATAACAATCCAATTTATATTTCCATTATAAAACTGCTTCCCTACTCCAGTTACAAATAAACCACCGCTGACCAATTTTTCCATCTAAATTCTACATAAGGAAAAATATTTTATTTTTTTCTAACAACAAATGAGAACAATTTTAAGAGGGTTCCAACAAGTTAACTGGCAAATGAAGACAATCCTTATTGAGTTGTACTGATTGCTTTCTTTCTGACAATAAGTGATAATAATGTAGAAAAAAAACCCACAAAATCAAGAAAAAGTCATACCTTAATAACTTTACAGGGCAAAAGCTGTGTGGAGACAATTCTTTGGGACTTAAGGATACTCAGTATTTCATAGGGCTACCAGACAACAAGTCAGATGGCTCTTATTTTGACATGGGTAAATTGCTTTGTTTCTACACAGGGATACTGTTTTTCTTTCTTTGCTTAACAAGAGAGATAGAACACTTTTATTTTGACATGGGGATACTGCTTTATTTCTACCTCCTGCCCAGCTCCTGCTTTGCTATGCCTTGCACTTCCCAGGCTCTCAGTGCTCAGAGCCACCAGCCAAGCTGTCAGGCTGCCCAAGCACTTTTAAGTACTGCAGGGAGCCACCTGGCCAGGAGCAAAATGCCAAGGAGAGGGGAGGACAAAGCACCAGCCTAAGTGAGGAACATGGTGGAGCCAGTTTATTGAGAGGGGTCCTCTGCTCACAGTCCTCAACCAAAACCCTGTAACTTCAGTCACACATAAAATCATTTTCTTTGACAGCTCAAACCATGGCAGCCAAAGCACACTTGACACTTTCTCCATGGCCATTCTGATGGTATTGCACTGTTCCTTTTCTGCCAGTTAGGACACAATCAGAGAACCATTTAAGCTGGAAAAGACCTCCAAGATTATCAAGTGTGTCTTTTGACTGATCTTCACTTTATCAACTAGACCATAGCACTAAGTGCCATGTCCAGCAGTTTCTTGAAAACATCCAGGGAGGGTAAAGCAAACAAGAACAGGTGGACATAGCCAGAGCATGAAGCTTTGGATAGATAAGATGGAAAGATGGAATAGATATTTAGATAGAAATATAGCATCTTTCCCCTCTTCCTCAAACCTCAGGGATGTCACCAGGGAGGAGTAGGACGTGACCAGCCCAGTGGCAGCAGGCTGGCCCCACCTATGGGACTGCTATCAGCACAGACTTGGCCTTGCTGATATGAGCTGTGTGACATACACAGTTCTGTCCCCGCCTCCACGCCCCCCATGGATGGCATTGGGCTCCCCTCTCAGCCACAGTCATGGAGAAGGCTTTGCCACTCTCACCTGCCCCTGAACAGGTACAATCCATGTTCTTAGCACATGCCATGGGAAATGGGAGTAAATAGGGACAAGAGAGAAAGACTGAAAAACTCTAGCTATTTTCCCATCTGTAGAAAATTTACATTTTCCTAATAACTTCACTTCTGGAAGTCTTGTGAGCCTCAGCTTGACCTTGGTCTCTGAGCTATTAGTCAGCAGCCAAACAGCTTTGCTGCTTTAGTCAGATTTAGAGGCACTCAAGGAGGGAAACCTAGTCACCTTCAGGAAGAGCAGAAACTCAGCTGCAGATTTGGAAATGCCAGTATTAGCCTTAGGCACCTAAAGAGCTATGGGGAAATGACCCTCAGTTGCAGTTATTCCCTCATAATAACAAATACTGCTGCAGCTTCACCCAATGGCCACATGGAATGGCTGTTACTACAATGAACATACTCACAAGCTCCAAGGGAGCTGTGGATTACCAGTGACTTTATAGAGGCACTTCTAATACCCACAGCCCAGTTTTCAAAGTTACAGGAAAGAAAACATCCATTTCATGGTAGCATATGATTGCTCATGAAGATATAATTCTTTAGTTTGTTTTGAGATTTTTGTCACAGAAATCATAACATGCACTTTTCTTGCCAAAATGGCATACCATGAAATTATTTTAGGTTTTTTGCAGAGGATTAGATTAAAGACCTGCTATCTGTGGAATTTAAGTTATATTATTATGATTATGTTAAATTTGATAACAAACTAGATAGAAAATGGAACAGCAGAGTTTTCAATAGAAAAAAAATCAGGTTTAATTACACTTCAATTCCTTAGTGTCAGAACAGCAAAATAATAAGGCATTTACAGTTTATCCAAGGGAATTCACATTTCATGATAAAACAGCAGCTTATCTCTTCTTATCTCTTGGTTCTTCAGAGTTTGAATCCCATGGCTAGTGAACTTGAATCTATCTTTGGAGCTTCAATACATATTTTACATAAATAAGCTATGTGTCAGTGAAGAAATTACTGTGGAATACCATACTGTGCAATCAAAAGGCTCTATTTCTTCCTGGAAATGCATTGTGGCATGAAAATGGCAACACACTTCAAAATAGATTCCAAGTGGCTCAGAAAATCATACCACCCGAGTTCATTTTTGCTTCTCAACTGAATGTTAATGAATTTAAGTGTCCACTATGATTCCTCTATGATTGTTCCAGCACTATATACTCTTCATCAAGACCTAGTTGTAAAATCAACTGAGTATTTATAATTTATCAGAGTACTGAGTGAACTAGATTTCCCCATCCCAGGAAATGCAGAGTGCCTTCACTCCATTGCCTCAGTGGGAGTGGAGGGAATTCAATTCATCGCTGTATCTTGTCCTCAATGCAATCTGCTTGAGTTTTTGTTGTTGTTTGCTTTACAAGAATAAGATAAGCTTCTAAATTCTTGTTCAAACTCAGAAGAATGATAATTTTTGCGAATATCCCTGCTAATAGGAGGGCTGAAATAGCAGAACCTAATATGAAGTCAGACAGTCACACTTTCATAAATCATTCATGTAGTAAGCAGCTGGTGGTGCAAAAGTAATAGCACTCTCACTGCTACCCAGCTGATAAAAACTTTTTGTCTTCTGTGCTGAATTTCACTCCACCCCTCATTTAGTCAGATATCTACCCACAGTAAAAAAATCAAAGAGAAACAGAACAGCCCTAGAACATACAGTTAAAAATCAATAATTAATTAATTCTTATTCCCTGATATATTTGATTGGAATACAAAGCCTGAGTTGATGCATTTGGTCAAAACACACTTTACAGGGTGAGACAGGATGGGGGTGGAATGACCCACGAGAAGTTCTTACCGTTCATGTTGTTCATACAAGCAGGATGAGTCTCAGGTGACAGGTGCTCACCGACTCCTCTGCAGCCCCTGGAGAATCCGCACCATCTAGACTTTATGAGCATCACACAGCCAACACGTCTGCACTTTCAGGCTGAACACAGTGAACTCCAGCATCAGCAGCAAGAATTTAAAAATAAATTTCTGGTGTCCCATGCTGCTGTGGAGCATGAAGTACATGTTCAGTATCTATGCAGAAGGTGGGATTAGGAGGGGATGGTCCTCACCTCTCCTTTCTGTGCTTTCTTCCTGGTGGCAGAGCCTTGGCGAAACTGCATGTTTGCAAAGACAGGGGAGAGGGAATTAGCCACGGAATACAACAGCCAGAAAAAGAAATAGATAAGTGTGCATAAGTACCAGAAATACATAAACAGCAAATTATTTGTTAAATGAAACAAGATAGCAGCAAATTTTTGTCTTTCTAGTTTGTTGTATATCTCCAGAAAGCCCTAGCAAGACACTGTGACAATCCATTCTTCCTTGTTTGTTTGAAATGGTTCTTAATTTCATTTAAACATAGATTTTTGTCTGGAAAAATATGCTGCTCTCAGGATATGAGACCTCCAGATACAAGGATTGGCCAGAAGGAACTTTATAAGGAAACTTCTGGGAATTACTGAAGCAAATATTGCTGATTCGAATGTCTTTTACACTTCCTCAGGGAGCTGATCCTTTTATGAAAATTAAAAGGTTTTTGTATTTGTGAAAAACACTGACATGCAGAAAAGCAGTGAATAGATGACCTGAAGCTGTAGCCACCATCCCTTCATAACTGTGGCCGTGTATCAAATATAAGGAAAATGCACACAATCTGATCGTTCTGTGGTCAATGAAAAATCACTGTAAGCCAGCAGGCAACAATAACAAATTCCCCTTTCCTCTTTCCCAGGCTGTGCTTGCTTTCTTCCTGTGGTCTCGCTTTCAGAAACTGCTGATTAAGAGAGCCCCCAAAATATCATGACCCAAGTGAAGAGGGGGAGGACAGGGAGGGAAAAGAACAGATGATATTTATGATTAAGAATCTCAACCACTCTAGCATAAAGGATGAACTTAAGATCACTGGCAATAGAAATAGTTGACTTAACAGATGGTAGGCAGCTCCTATCAGAGGAAACCATTTTGAGCATGAGCTTAATTGAATGGTTCAGATCCGTATAAATTAACATGTTTTAAATCTGTGCATATATTCAGCTTGATTTTCAGAATAATCTTTTAGAGGTTTTAAGAGCCTCTAAGTGAAAAAAATTGTTGTCAGAAATTGATCCCAGATTTTCAGGTGCTTATGTATAAGAAAAAATTAATGTCCTATTACCTATTTTCAGAAAGCAAACATTTGGTAGTGCAAGCTGTACTCTGTTCCTGGTGCTCATGATCTTAAGTGTATTTCTTATGGAAATTCTCTCAAGTAATTCCTAGGGGTAAACATCTGCCTATAAAAAAAATTATTAGGTAAATAATTTGAATTTACAATAATTGCCCTGTTTGATGATCTTGCTGTAAAAAGTAATAATTAAATAAAAAATTAGCAACAAAGCTTCTCTACACTAACCCATTTCTTTAAATTTGCATAGTACAATGGGTTTCTGTGTGTATGTGACAGGACACCAGTTCAATAAAAGAAAGTGTTATGAACACCCAAATAATTCTTAACACCAGCATGTACCTCAGTACAATTGCTCATGGAAGCTGTAAACAAGTGCTGCACATTACACTGACATTTGCAGCAGAAGTGTGAGCAGTGAGTTTCCAGATATTATGGTGCAAGTGGTGGGCTATTCTTGCAAGTTAAAGTGAGCAGAATTCAATACAGGTAGAAGAGCAGGAATGAGATTTACTGCCTAGAACAATCTAAGCTAAAGAATGGTGTAAATCTACTTAATTCATCAAGTCTGTAAGTTTAGAGGGTAGGGTTGGTACGATGGTGAGACCTATTCTCCACTGCTTTACACTGTATACAAACAATTCCCAGGCTGAAAAATTCCATGGAATTAAATACGCAGTGCAAAAGCAGAGTGAGGTACCTTCCAAAATCCCGGATGTCAAAGAGTTGTCTCATTTCAGCACATCATACCTCATTTCGGACCAAGTAAATTTGAAAAACACATCTTTATTAAGTTTGTGCCCCATCCTGGCCCTCTTGTTATCTGTGAACCTTTTCATGAAGTACATTTCCAATTGCTCTGATGTCTATTTCTTCTGCTAAAACCTCGTAAATACTCATTTTTCTATTATTTTTGCCAAGGTCAAAATAGCTTGAGCTAGGTATGACAGAGCAGGAGAAGTGGCCTTCTGCCTGTATTTTGACATCAAAGAATATTTTTGTTTATGAAAATACTCTCTTATTTCAAGGTAACTCATATTAATTGTATGTGATGGTCCAAATTCCCTGCTGGCCTAAGGCTTTCCAGTTCCATCAGCTTCAAGGCACCTGTGTACCTGTCTATCAGTCATGCGTTTCTGAAGAAGCTATTGTGAGTTAGTGACAGTATTGATTTACAGCAAATGCTTTACTCTGCAGTAGCTGCCTCTGTAGCTTATTCATCTCTATAGCCACCTTATTTCAACAGCACTCTGGTTACTTTGAAAAGTGACTTTACATTTGTAAAATCAAATTGTAAGCAAATTTGTCACACAAATTGTAAATTCATGTAAAGACTCCAGGCCCCTCACAAAGGACTTAATACTTATTTAGTGTGGGTCTCCACTAAAACTGAATCAGACACTGTGCCCAGTTGCAGCAGGGATCCAAACTGGCCAATGTGAATAGCATGAGAGGAAGGTAGGTGGTTGTGCCCTGAACTTATATGAGCCACGTATGAAATTACCTTTCTTTTTCTTTAGAGCAAGAACAATGAAAGACATCTAAAGACTACAATGGTTCAAAAGGCAGATTTATCAGAGTGAAAAAAAAAAAAACCAAACAAAACAAGGTAAGATAGATATTGCTCCCTACCATGCCCTTCCAAGAGGCGTCTTCCAATTTGGCTTTTTAGTCCTGTGATTTTCAGCAACTTTCTGGGCTACCATAACTTCCCAGGAAAGGGCTACTGTAACTCCCCAGGAAAGCCAGAGGCATTGCTTTTGGCCTGCATTCTGCTCTACAAACCAGTCCTTTGTTTCTCTTGGGAGCCCACTTGTCCCAATGCAGCCATCCCTTGGTGAGAGAATCTCTAGCTCCTGTATTCTCCCATGCAGCTCTCTGGGAGCTGCCCCCAGCCAAGCCTATCCATCTGCTCATGGAAAGGCTACACCAGTCTCCTCTTCCATGTGCTACCAGCTACTGAGCTCTCTCCTGTAATCAGGACAATACAAGCAGTCCTCCTACCTTCTCATTGCCTAGTTACACCTCCTAGCAAGACATAATAGATGGAATATTTACAGTAAACTGTGCCCAAAACAGTTCTGCCATCTGTCACAGTTGTGAATAATGAGTTCTTCGTACTTCCACAGAGTTATGCATTCAACGATCTCCCCATAATTGCAGATAATAAATTTGGACACCTGGCATTCCACTGATGGCTGTATTAGTCCCAGTTAACAGATGGATAAAACAGGGTGTGAAGCTACTAAAGGTAGATTTTTACCTCATCTAATGACAGCTATCTAAATATAAGGCATCTTGTCTATTCTACTTAGATAGGTTCTGTCTTTAGCCTATAGAAAGAGACAGGCACTTCCAGAGGGCCTTATTTATCACGCATTTTCTGGACTCCAACCTTTGGAATTAACTGTCCTCTGGAAATTCCTGTCTGTATTCATTGACTGCATAAGGAGACTTGATAACCAAACCTGCAATGAAACAGCTCCCTTTTAGATGTATAAAATTAGGTGAAATGATTTCATACATGAGTTGCCATTAGGGATTTAAGTAGTGAGCTGAACCAACTCCAAAATTCTGGCCTCAAAGGGTAAGTGGGATGCCACACCACCTTATCTGGAGGGAGCATGGGAAGAGGGCAGATCCCAGCCACCAATACCCTGAGAAACACTCAGAGATGAAATGACATGTATTGTGAGGAGTTCACACTTTTGGTACAGCTGCTGACAGCTGATCATGAAATCTAGTCTTTGGAAATTGGCATCTTCTTGTTGGGGAGTGGGAATAAAACTGAAGGAAGCAAATTAAAGAAGTGAAGCTAACAGGAACTTTAGAGGACTAATAGAAGCACAGAAAAAGTTTTGGAGAACACCAAATGATCATAGAAAGTCACTGAAAGCTTTTTATCTCAATATCAGATTGGTTTTGTAGATAGGACAGGTGGTAAATAGAGCTGTTCAGGTTAGTCCTTAGTGCCTCTCTCCTGCCTACTTGGAGAGAGGTATGATCCAGCTGAGTTAATGCCAGACTAAAACTTGGAAGATTTGGTTTCCAGCTCTGTCAGTGACCTGAAACACAATTGCCACAGCCAGATCCTTTTCCCTTTTCATGTTTCACTTTCCTGATTTATTGAGTGAGGGTAGTTATTCTGTAAGATTCCTTTATAAAATATTTCCAGTTGACCAAATGGGAAATTTCACTTCCTGAGTTAAAGGTTATTAATTGCATCTATAATACCATCTTTTGAACTCACTTGAAAAAAAAAAAATCAATTTTACATTTTTTAGAAAGGGTAGAAACCTATAAATATAGAGAAAATTAATTACTAAATACATACATCTATGTAAATACAGGGAAACATCGTTACCTAATAAGGTGGAGTTCAGGCACTGTCGAGGTGAATTAAACAGCAAATTCCCACCTGTATATTTAGCTTTAGAATTGAGCCAACTATGAGTTGTGTGGTTTGCTTTCAGAGGTGACAAATGCCAAGGATAGCAATAGTTTGCCTTTTGATTTTAGTAGAAATAGAGGAATTTGATGGATAGGTAGCAAGAAATTTATTGCATTTGGACCTGACTTCTCCCACGTTCGCTCTCCAACAATCTGCAAATGTCCCTTGGCTGCTCTGTGCACAGATTTATCAAGCAGAGCTTGAACGATGGGAGCATACCACTGAGGTGGTTATATTCATGTAGTGGGTGTGTTGGTGTGTTTAGGCAGTTGCTATGGCTCCTAATTTGTTCACCAAGTACATATTTCTCATCCTTTCAAGGAGCCTGTTTCAAGAGGAAATTGCTAACAACAGCATCACTCAGGGACTACAGGGTCTGTGCAGGAACACGCGACTCCATACAGCAAAATCCTTTCCCCACTGAGATCAGCGGAAGTTTTGCCATCAAGGGAAAAATCTTTACTCTGTCTTCAAGACTTATTTCTTCTAGTTATATATTTGCCCACAGTATTTTCAGACCCCTTTGCAAACCTGAGACAAGGGAAACATTTTTGTGGAATCCTGTGATACGTCTTGAATTTGTACTGTGATATGATTTATGGCCTTTAAGCTGAAGGACGGTAAGAGTACATGAGATACTAGGAAGAAGTTCTTTTCTGTAAGTGTGGCAAGGCACTGGAGCAGGTTGCCCAGAGAGGCTGTGGATGCCCATTCCTGCAGGTCTTCAAGGCTGGATGGGGCTCTGAGCCACCTGGTCTAGTGGAAGGTTCCCTGCCCATGGCAGCAGGGTTAGAACTGGATGATCTTTGAAGACCCTTCCAACCCAAACCATTCTATGATTCTGATTCTGTCAGTTGCCATAAGTCAGAGCAAAATACATATGAGTGACTGATTTGCATCTCCCAATTTTTGGGTTATTTTCTATAAGAATCTATTATTGGTTTTACCTTGTCTATGCTACCCTGGATTAACAATGAAATAAATAGGAGGTCTATATGGTCAGTTAGATACAAATTTATAAACCCTACAGAAGGCATCAGAAAGTTAAAAGTGTATTTTCAAATATAAGGGCTGCAAAAAATGGGAAGCCATGTGTCCTGTCAAGAGTTTGTTCAGAAACCACCAGACCTTTCTTAATGCGGAGCACCACTTATTTCTGCTATAATCCATTATACTGGCAGCAGGTAAGGCATATATAAGAGGCTTAAAAATTGTTATCAACATAATTTAATTGAAAATAAACAGTAGAAATGTACAGCTTGTTACACACCAAATGAAAAGTCATTATTGGAAGCATCTCTTCTCAGGTCCCAGATGTGCACCCATATCCATGTGTTTGTTCTCTATGAATGCTACAAAACTGTAGGATATGTAGCCACTAATATGGAGAAGACTCATCAGCTCATAGCAGACAGAACCCAAATTTTTTAGGTACTTATATATAGCTATTTTTCCATTCCATTTCTCTCGATGCTAATCATTTTGGTGAGGATAATCTTTCAAATTAAAGTTACATTTAAAAGGAATCGTTTGGATTAAGAGTCAATGAAAGTGTTTGGTCAGCCAATAAAGATGTCTATCTTGTGGTGAAATCAATAGGTAACTAAGCTACACCAGGAGCTCACATAGCTCATGGTATCTTTTGCAATATGAAATAGCCTAGCACATCCAAGATTCACACAGGGCTGGAGGCTGTGGCAGAGAGCTTGAACAAGGCATGTGCCCTCTGGAACTGCAGATGGAGACCAGCCACTGCATCGGAGAGCACCCCAAATAGCCACAGAACTCTGCTGATGGTCATTGAACCAGACCATGGTTAAGAGTCTGGAGCTGAATCCCATCTTTAGTGGGTGGCAATTTTATGGGATAATATCACATAATCACAACTCGACCTCCTCATAAGAGACAAGTTGTCTCCTCAAAGTGTCAAGAAGCTTGCCACATTTTCCTTATAAATTAATCAGAAGTGCAAATTGCACAATAACTGGAGTTTTAAAAAGTTCTGAAAATCTTACAAGAACCCACCAGGAGATGGAGAAAGTTGGATGAAATTTCTGTTAGAAACATACTTATATCTAATTTCATCTAAAAATGGTAAAATTACCCTCATGCTTCAAAAACAGTTTAAGCAAAGTTTTTTTGTGGCAATGTATATTGTTTTTATCCATCATTGAGATGGAGTGGGTAGTTGTCTTGTTAGCTTGAGTGAAGCATTTATGGTACTAAGCCTTATAAAAATTTGTTTAATAAGGAATCTTTGCAGTTTTTTAACTTTAGGCAAATGAGAATAACATTATATTATATAAGATTAAGTTTCAGTTGCTGTTAATGTATTTGGATTCTTTAAAATACATGGTGAAATTCCTTCTGAAGCCATGGAATTCAAAATGTTGAGAGCCTGGCTGTGGTAAGGAATTTAGTATCCTCTGAGATATTAAATGAAAACTAAAATTTGGTCTGAAATAGAATTCATTTGGTCAGAGTTGCCACCAGGAAAATTATTTTCCATTGACTACCATGCAGAAGTCACAGAAAAACATGGTGGGATTCACTTCAGTGCTAACCTCTCTCAGTACCTCTGCACCTGGCAGAGAATGCTCTGGATGTGATGGGCAAATGAATGTAAGGAAAAAAAATGTGCAAGATGGTTGACTTTGAATGTATGGATTTTTAGAGATGTACAAAACTTGAGGGTTTAGCCACCTGCTTTCCAAAGGATGGGCCAAAAAATCCACTTTAGCTGTCTAGATCACCTAGGTGTTCGTAGAGAGATACTGCCCATGGAAACTGGCACTGGCTACCACATAGGGATAGTCAAAAAACCTGGAGAGATCAGAAGCCTTCTCACCCTCTCTGTAACTTTGGTTTCTGCTCCAGGCTAAAAATGTTTTGCCTTTCCACACAGCTGCCTGAGTGGGCTGTACTCCTGTCTTTTTAAGGCTGCCTGATAGCTATGCTTTTGCCACTTTTTATGATAGACCAATGATATTAAAGCAGTGCTCCAGGAAGGCGTAACCTGGGTTTCCAATCTCCATCAGATGAAGAGGGCTCAGGCCCATATTCCCAGAGGTTGCCCCATAGATCACATTACAGACCCTTCCTGTGGGGTGCAGTGGGAGGGAAAGAAAAGAGTATTTGCCTGCCCAGGCCTCAGCTTGGCATGCAAGATACACGGGGTTAAAATAAAAACAGTCAAGAAAAAGTATAAGTGCAAGATTTCTCTTCAAATAACAGGCCCTGCGTTTCTGCTCCCTTGCCCTTGGATGCTTGCTCTGGCTGAAAGCCTGTTGTGCATAACTTGTGCAGTGATAGCAGCTTCTCTGAGGTTCCAAGTTAGCATGGACAGTGTGTAACTCCAGTGCCTGGGAAGCTTTCAGGTTAGCCGCAAGGTGCCCATTGATTTTGAGCAGACAGGCATTACGCAGTGCTGCACTGCTGTCAGGGCAGAGATGCGTAAATTGCATTCAAATACAGTGGTAGCCAGGGCTGTAAAGGTGTGCATCTAATTCTTTTTCATCCAAACTCGGTGTCATAGAAATCTTTTAACACCAGCATTTACTTTAATAGGAAAAAAAAAAAGAAGCAATTGCAAAAGAGATCTTGCTAGATCTAGAGCATGTAAACCAGCAGAAACAAAGAGGGTCATGCAGTTTACTGCCTGGCAGGAAGAGAGCACACTGCAAACACCATTTGCAAATATCGAACAAATTGAAGTACAAAGGAGCATATAAATGAAGTCAAAGCAGTATCACCAAACACTGTATCAATTAATCACTCCCAATATTAATTATTCTTAATGAAAAAATTCAAGTTTTCAAAGAGTTGTCTATGGAAACATCATCATGGTGAACACCACAGACCCACAGGGGCATTATGTACATTACATAAGGTGATGCAGATATTATCAGTCTCACACAGGTGCCACAGTCATGCTGATCTACTGATCACAGTATGAGGAAAAGCTGACTAAGTGGGATCCAAGTTCAGACAGTATCTTTCATTCCAGCCAGTTATCATAATGCAAATCTGCCACAAAGGCTGCTTAAAATACATTGTAAGAATGCTATCAGTTTGTTAGAAACTTGGCAATAGGAGGCTAGTTTTTCAACAAAGCATCAGTAAATGACACAACGTAGAGAAAGTATGTATTAGATCCTTTAGGACAAAAAAATGCTGTTCCACAGTGCATAGAAGCTGCCTTTCTCCAGTGTGGGGACGTGTTACTACATTCATCATTGGCTCCATTTCTTTCCGTTGTCAGCAGCAACTACATCTGTCTTAGCAACTCAGGATATTATTAGGCAAACTATGAACATCCTCAGAGGCTGTAGGCTCTCAGGGCATCAATATATCTGTCACTTTTCAAAATCATCCATTACATGTATAGAACTGACTCTTCTCAGTGTCACAGCAGGGAACTTGATAGCAGCTGCTCAGTGCTGGCAGCACAGTTCCCATTGCACAAGTCACTGCAGGTCACCTTATCAACTCAGTGGGGCAACTCACCTTTCCCAGCCACCAGAGCTGCGACTGCAAAAGCCCTCCATAACTCTGGCTCCATGTAACTCAATGAGATGGTGATGTTGCCCAGGGTCTCATGTGTGCTCCAAGGGGTAAAATATAATGGAGCAACTGGTGCCAAAAAGATGCAGGCAGGCAGGACTGTGTGCCCACCACAGCTCAGATGCAGCCAAGTGTGGCAATAGGTACCCTCAGCATAAAGCTCCTTACCACTTACTAACAAGCAGCATCCTCACAACAGCCCCATACCTCAGATGTTATAAATGCCTAAGGACATTTGTCTTAGCACCTTCAGCACCAAAAGAAACTAAAGGGACAATTTGCAGTCTATCCTTGGGAACCTGCTGAGGGCAGTGCACCACACACAGCAAGGATCCTCCTCATCCTGCCCGGTCTTTCTGCTGTGGCTGCTGCGGGCTACCTGCAGCACCCTGCAGCTTTGCAGCCCACCAGCTCCATAGCCAGGCCCCAGCTCCCCGGGGAAGGAGCTGGGGTCTGGCTATGGAGGTCATCATCATGATGACTGTGCTGAGCAAACCACTGTTACAGTCCGACTGCAGAGTGTAGGTGACATGGAGAGAGTTCCCTTTCTTTCTCTCAATGGCTCTTCTGCCACTGCAGGAAATGTTTTGTGACAAGTACCTTGTCTGCAAGGGCCGGCTGATCTGCTTGCTGTCAGAAGGCTGTTGGGGTGTCTCTGGAGGCATATGCACAATGATAGTGGCAAACAGCACACATATTCCCCCTTTAGGCAGTTTTGTTGCCAGTGAAGATCATTACAGACAGCATTTACTGCTCTTAGTAAGCCCAGAAAATGACATCAATTAAAAGTTTAGATTTTCAAAGGAGTATTGGGATCCTAAATGGTTTCTCTAAATATACACCATGCAGCTGGTGAAGGAAAGGAGACTGCAATGTTTTCCAAACCTGGAGAAAGTTCCAAGTGCCAATATACTTGACAAGAAAATCTTTGCCTTCTTGTCAGTCAGGCTGGCTCCATAATGCTTATTGGATACTACAGTGGGAACATTACAGGAGAATAAGCAGCAGCTTCAATGACTTGATTGGTTTTTGTATATATGCATTCTTTCAAAACCTAATCTGGCTTCTCACACTTGACTAGTAGACACAGTGTTGCCAAAGGTGTTATGAACTTTACTGCTAAATATGATGATAATAATTAAGCAATAAGAATAAAATGTATATGTAGGGAGGCAAATTGAGACCTGATATTATCCCACTGATTCTTCCGTATTCATAGGAAAACATAAATTTGCACTCATATGCAAACACTGGCAATGAAGTGAAAGCTTCAGTGGTTCTCTGTTGTGCAGTAAAGAGACTGTCATGGACAAGATGAGATTCTCTAAATGACTGGACTGTCTTATGATGGCTGCAGAACTGAAATTTTGTTTCCTATATTTTTTTTCTTTTGTCACTGGACCTCATTCTGTTCTCAGCCATTCTGGTGTAAAACAGTATTATTGGAGCCATACTGGAGCAAAAAACTAGCACAAATAAAAAGAGTGAGGCTTCTTGCTTGCAAAAAGTACATATTATCAATATATACTGGAATTAAGGAAAACAAGAGATGTAAAAAGATAAATTTGAAATTCTGTTACATATTTGAAAATTATTAATTACTATATTCATTATAAAATATTGAAAATATAATTATGTTTCCTGAATACTAAGACCAAAAGATATTTCAGATGTCTATGACAACCAGGACACAGAGCCCACCTATAAAAATTACCTTACTATCTTGCACCTTTTGCATAGCAAGACATTTATGCTGTTGAAATACACACAGCAGGCACGCATTAATTAGTCTTTTGATTGTTATTAATACTGATAGACTGGTTGCTGAGCTAGATTAGCACACATTCTTATCAGCAGGAACTGCTCTAAAAAAATCACAAAATAGGAACTGTAAACTAGAATCTGATTTATTCCTGGATGAGGTGCTTGAAATTAGAGACATCCCAGAAATCTGTTTATCAGGGTCAACCTTGTGCAATGTCCTTCAAGTTCTTTCCTTGTGCTAATCTATAGTTCTAAAATCAATCTATATGCATTTCAGTAAAATGTTGTGGGTTTAATTAATTAATTTTTTTAATTTAATTATGGTCAATTTTTAAATGAAAACATAGAGAATTTAACTTCTTTAAGTTCAAGTAATCCCACAGAAAAGCAATTAAATTTTATAGTCTCCTCATTTCCCTTACATTTTTAGGCATGTTCTTCCCAAGTTTTTTCCCACAATTTAGTTCAAAGTCTTTGCAGAATCCTCTTCCAACAGTTGCATTAGTACAGATGAAGTAAAACTTTGGTTAGATCAGCATTGTCATGAAATCGTGATCTGTGTCAGCAAATGGTTCTCCCTGGGTGAGCACATGCACAGGTTGTCTTAACCACTTTTCTCCGTGCGGGGTTACAGTTTCTCTTGCATAGTAAAAAGACAATTTGGGTATTTATAAGAGATTTCACAGCAACAATAGCACACTTGTCTTGACTTCCAGAGCCAGAGATATACAATATGCTGAGAGTGAGAAACCAGACTTCAATGAATTATTTCATACGGGCACTTTTTCAGATTCAGAAGCTGATGGAAACTGACTGCTCAAAATCTCCTCAGATCTGATCTTTTAGGCTTCTATAGTCAAGTATACCCCAGACTGAAATGTATAACTGAACATACTGCAGATTGCATCCACCAAAAGATAAATCTAAGTAACATGGTCTTCAAATTATCTGACCTGGATAGAATCATGTTCGTAACTTTTAGAGGCCAACATTTTTATAAAATCAACAGAGTGAATAGTGATTTGTAAATACAACCTTTCTCAATCTCTTGAACTAAAGTCAACTTTAAATGTTGTGATGTCTTTAGAAAAAGGAGTGTTATAACCACATTAACATTCCTTCTTTGAGATGATACACCACCAGGTAGTATGTTATCATTCAAAACCTCCCCGTTTTCAATGACTCCTTGCAAACACCCTGAAGGAGTGCTGGTATAATCATGCATTCAGATGGGTGTACAACTGCAGTACATAGAGATAAAAAATCTTCCTTGTCTCAGCACATTTTACAAGTGTCCGAAGATACTACTTTGTTTAATTGTTGTATGCGTGACAATAGGATCAGTTTTCCTAGTCAGTTTGGTTAATTTGGTTAAAGATGACTTGGAGTATTCTCTGTCCTGCTGCCCAGCACTGTACAGTACATTACCCTTTTGCACCTACTGTAATGACTTCCTTGCTGGCCTCAGCTTTTCCTTAGATACTACCTAGGCTTACTCCTGGTGTCCACAGCTAAATAAAAGAGGACTGAGAGCTGATAGGGCTCTCACTGTAATAATGTGGGACTGCCTTGCATCAGCAATGCTCTGTTTAATATTCCCCTACAGTAAATATGTCTCAGACAGAGAGAGTAGATGTGAGCAAAAACTGAGCTGGGAAGAGAGCTAACAAACTGAGTTGTCAGGGCAGCCCTCCTTCGTTTGTCAGTCTAAAGTTACAAATCAATGACATTTACAGTCCTGCATAGGGTATTGTGCTATTTTGGTATTGATATACTATCATGTGCAACCCACCTAAAAACGTTGTTAAGGTGTCTAATCAGCGGGCTAGACATGTGTTAACTTCCAGGATCTCTTATGCTGGGGATGGGTGCATTTTAAAATGACTCATACAGACATACTAAAACGTGTCAGGTCTATATCAAAACAGAGGCAGACACTGCTACAAAGAATGAGGGAGACGTCTGTATTGGTTTCACCTGTCTTCGTTTATGTGCTTGATACCTTTTTTGTTTGAGTGCATGAATTTAAAACTGGAGCATCTCTTAGGAGGAGCATTTCCTTTACTCAAATAGAAGTTATTGAACTCACTACAAGGATAAATGGGTGAAATTAAAGGACCTCTGATATATATAAGATGAGAATAGTGCTTCTAATGGTCCCTTCTGGGCTTAAACTTTATGAATCTATGTTTCATTTCCTGCTTGCTCAGTGATAGAGATAAGATATCTCCAGGGCAAACACCAAGAGTCCTTCAGAGAAAAATGGGTAGGCTATTAATCTCAAAGTGCCTACCTGCCTGGTTCAGGCTAAGGTTAACAAGCTTATTGTCCCACTTCTATGGCTTGAGATCAGAGGACACTTATCTGTTTTAAAATCATTCTAGAGAGGAGAAGTGAAGAGCAAAGAGACCTGGGGGAAAGCAATGTGGGGGGACAAAGAAACCGGGGGAAGGCAAGATGAGGTGACTGTGAGACAGTAACTGTAAGAGATCATTCAAAACACCATCAAAAGCCTAGCCAAACAAAACATAATAAAACTTAAAAAATAAACTCAGGTGAGGGTAAACCTCAGAGTAGTTTGTGTTCCCCACTTAGTTAAACTAGCAGAGAAAAAGTTCTAAACTGTGCTCTAGAAGGTTGTTTGGGATCACCATTAGCAGCTGCTGCTGGCAGTTTTGGAAGGATAATTGCCTCCTGAGACCAAGCCCACTTAGATCAGTCAGAAACCAGAAACCAGCACCAGTAAAAGAGACTTCGGAACAGTCAGTACAGGAGTGACTGAACTGCAGAGTTTCTGTGAGAACCCACAGAGCCAGTGTGACCCAAGCTTGTCAGTCTGTACTTAAGACACTCAAAGGCTGTAAAGAACATACAGACACATGTTTTAGCCATGCCTTCCCAAGTCACAGTGAATGGCTGATCAACATGTTCAGAGCCTTCCTAACCTTTTCCCTGTCACTGTGACTCACAGTGCTTTGCAACCCCATTGGTCCTCCTGCTTAGCAGCACACCTTCTCCTATTTCCAACTGTTATGTCCATTTGAAATTACTAAGATATTTGCTTGCTACCACAGCTAAGGCATAAACGTGGAAATCAGGAGGCAAGGTTCAGTCTGTATCTTTGCCAGAAGAGCTTCCATGACCTGGTGTGATGTATACTACCAGAACCCTGGCTCCTCATAAATAGAAACATATTTGTAATACTCAAGTTAAATATCAAAGATTTATAGGATGTCCAAGGTATGCAGACTAGCTAGCGTGCATAGTGAGCATACTTCACTGCCGTAACATGGCATTTAGCATAGATTATAAATTTTGCCCTAGACTCTGCCTTGTTGTAGTTGCTGATCAAATCCACTGGTCTCAGGGCATATTAATTTTTCTATCTCATTTATGCCGGGTTAAGCTACCATCATCTTTTCCCCATAGCAACAACATATTCTAACAGAAACCATCCTTTACCCCTCCTTTGATTTCACATGTGGCTCTCATAGTCCCCTGGGTGATCTTTCCAGGCAATATCCTCTCTTTCTGATATGCTTTTGCTTCTTATGAGTTTGTGTCTCTTCCAATGAAGAACTGCACAGGTCCTATGCTATCTTCTTTAACATCATCAGTGACAAGTTCTGCTATTATTTTGGTGTCTGTCCATTATTCTATCAATTTATTTCATCCAGAGCTATTTCACATTGCCATCCCTTCTCTTGTTCCTTAGGATATAGCAATGAGAGGTAGCCTCAAAAGTACAACCTCAACAGCCTTCACATGGTCATGGCAGTTTCTTTCCTCATGGTATTCAGCAGCCCTGATCCCTTATAAGAGTGTAAGGTAGGGAATAGCTGCATTTTTTCAGCAATAAAACTTTTAATAGTATTTGCAGGGATGCCTGCCAAGCTGGGTTATACTGATATGTCAGAAGCTCTGTTATGATAGCAGGCTGTGGATATTTCAGTTCAAAGGTTGCAATATCCTGCCAAAATAAAGAGAGATAAACTTACATTATATATGGAGTGTATTAGAACAATCTATCTGTAAAAGAGAATGGCGGCAGAGAGGACACTATATAAGTTCTGTCAAATTATATGAACTTCGATTTAACCCTTGGCAGCACTGTGCAAGAGTCAGGGACTGCCTGGAGGAGGTAATGAGGCCAACTGGGGCGGCTCCTTGACTCCTTGCTTCTGTTCAGCTTTGTGTCGTTCCTACCACACCCCCATCCTTTGGGTTCCAGTTATGTCCCTACATAAGGCTGATGCTAATAATCCGCTTAAATGGCAACACTAAAAAAAGCATAGCAGATGCCTATCCTGTGTCATACAGTAGATTCAGTGCTCTGTTGCTGTTGCCTAGGACATACTGATGGTCTCAAGAGTGGCAGTGGGAAGTTCAGAAACGCCATTATGGGGGCCAGTATCAGATCTGTCAAACCTTCTGGACCCAAAGAAGAACTATCAAGTTTTGATGTTTTTTTTGTCAGCGCACCAAGCATTTCCACAGATGATTCATTTGTATGAGTAGTGTGAGCCAAAATTAAGTTCAAACTCTGTACTTATACCAATAAAGAGTGTAGGAGGTTGTGGATTTTTTAGGATCCTGACTAAGTGATGTCTTATGTAGTTTGAAAGGGATGCATTTGTAAGTGCCTAAAGTAGCTGTTTTTTCTTTTAGCTACAACCTATCCCTAAATCACCACTCTCCCCTGAGGTGTTCAGCCCTGCACCAGCTTCTTCAAGTGCAAATGTCAACTGTTACACTCAGAGAGTGAGGAAATGAGACAGAACCCTGTTACTTATATAATCAGTTGTCACTTAAAGGTATTGAATATTGTGTTTTACACCTCGCAGTATACCCCTAATCCTACACATGTATACAAGGAAAAAATGTGAATAATTTTGAATAATTGCAGTATGGAAGCAAATTTTCATGCGTTTGCAAATAAATAATTGGGAAAATGTTGATTTAAGGCATTAAAATACCCACTTTCAATTGTGAACTCAGTTCTAAATGTATCTTCCAAGCCGCCAAGTGACTAAGAAAACAGTGCTGTTGGTGCAGGATTAGTCACTGTGTTGGGATGTGTTTCTGCACATGCCTTATGGATAGATTTCTGTGGGCTGAGATAAACTGCATGTTTCTGAATGCTCTTCAGCATGAATATGTGGAAGTGAGTGAATGTATTTGGGTCTTCTTGTGTCTTTACCCAAAGAGCTTGGGACTAATCTCTAAAACTGTTTTTGTCATGGTTTAACGACATTATCTACATTGCTATGGCTTAATGAGTGAGCATTAATTTACTTATGCCTGTTTTGGCCCATAGCCAATGACTTTCAGATAATAGGACACCTGACAGTGGAAGGCTGTCTCTGTGAATGTAGCTGTGAAGTTCACAATCTCAGCCATGTTTTTGCCTTTACCTAAGGAACCTGATCTCTTTACATTACCCAATGACTCCCAAGAATGAATGCAAGAACTATCTTTTTGTATGAAAGGAGCATGGCACAAGATTGGCCAGGCCATCCTTCATCACAGTAAAATCTGTCATGGTTATTTCATCAGCTTTTCTGTGACTCATTCCTTCAGGGCAAAGTATGTCCCTATTTAAAATGGAGAAGAGGGTCCACCATGCTTCCAAGGTGTCCAGCAAGACCTGCCCACCTGGACTCATATGCCAAAATTGTGTAGTGTGTCAGCGTTCCAGACAAGATGCTTTCACTGCCAAATATCCCCACTCTGCTCTCGAACACAGCTGTGTTCCTCCATCATGGCTTTTGTGCAATGCTCAGTACATCTTTCCAACAGGAGATAGAGCTCAGCAACTTTATCTCTCCAATAGAGGTAATTTGAGTGTTTGTTGCACCTTTCTTCTGTGGACATCAAAGAATTTAATAGACTTAACACAGCTCAGCTCACCCACACTTGCAACACCAGCTTACTCTGAATTCTAACCCCATAAGGGTATTTCCATATTTTCTCAATGATTACCAACACAAATATGATAGATGAGAGTATCATCTTTGTTTCTCCAAATGCCACGCTTGCAAATTCAGCCTGGGGTCCCACAGTGAATTTTACTTTTTTCATTTCATGCAGCAGAAATAGTAGCACAAATCCTTTAGGACAGTGCTAGGATCTGAGTTATCCGGCGAGATTTAGTGTCTTCACTTAGAGTGTCAAGGACTCTTCTTTTGTTTTTGCAGCACTGATGGGTCCCTAGGAATGCAGTGTGTGACCAGCACTGGCACTTCTTAAGCAAGAATGGACTCCAGCTTACACTCATTTAACTGTGTTGCCTCAGAGGAGTTAACACCAGAAACTTGTTTTTCTCTCTAACACAAGCAAGTGTAATCAGGAATACATATAAAAAGCTGATATGCTAAGTAAGACTGTGCTGGTATTACTTTTCAGGGTTGAGTAATCCACTAAATTATTTACTTAAAGTCTCATGTAGCCTCTGAAGGAGAATTTCCAATTTCTAGGATCTCAATGTGGCATTTTTATCACATCATACCTTCACTAGGTTATAAAGAGATTGTGCCTTCTCTTTTCATGTTGTTTCTGGTTTTCAAATAGACTGTCTTGACATCTCAGTTACATTTTTCAATGCCAGAATAATACTGAAATTTAAAAAAACCAACAGTTTGTTCTGATTAATATGGGGCAGAAAACTAGTTTGATGTGATCAGCCTATTAATTTGGAAAAAAAATTATAACTCAAAAAAAAAATTCAACCTAAGTATCACATTCAATTCATATACAATTTTGTATCCACAAATCACAATATTTGGTATTTTTCTTCTGAAAAATATGCAAGTATGTTTTTTTCTTACAACTTACCCCTTTTCAGTGCCTTAAGCATAAAAATATTTTTAGTAAATCTAATATCTAATGTTTACTGATTAAATGGATTTAAGATGAAAACTCTGTCACATGGCTCCTTAAGTGCTTTCCAAAATTATCTTGATGTGCAAGAGAAGGACATTTTTGCACCCATCACAAGACAGTTAAATATGGGCTAGGAATCGGAGGCATTGATCTCCCAGACTAAGCCACGTAATGTGAGCTGAAGAGATTTTCTGTTATTTGTACTGTGGTGGATAATTTAGCTTAAAGTTCTGAATGAAACTGATGATCTTTAAGCAGTCTCGTATCACTATGTTATTGCAAAGCACCACATTCTGTCTCTGTGGAGTCCAAAATGCCTGTTCTTCAGATAAGAGTTAGACCACGGTACGTCAGAATACAATGAGAATACAATTGTTACAAGTGCTATTTCAAAGCCCTGAGGGTGTTGTAACACAGACTCCTTTTTCACTGGACATGTTAGCGCTCTTCAGGCATAAAATGTTCTTTCTGCACTCCTTTAGTTCGGATACCATCAGCCTACCTGCAAGCTATCGGCAGTGAACTTTAGCATTCCTGCTGGGAGGAATATTAGAGGCTACTGATATCAAAAGCAGTTCACAGTACTGACTCAGGCCCTGAGTGTTTTATAATATAAGCTTGCAAGCTTGCAAATGGAAGTCTGGAGGAGAACAATCTATGCAAACTTTCTTATGTAAGGTGCAGGCAAAGTTTTGCTTCTAAAAAACCTTTTTTTTTTTTTTCAGCTGTGCAAATTGTCCCTAGACCTTTATGTCACACACACACTGCATAGAGGCAGTTCAAATCATGTACACACTAGCTGTGTACCTTTAAAGCCCATAAATGCGAGCAAATATGGGGCTACTGCACTTCAAAGATTAAATATTTCACTTTATTTTTGCTATTGCTGTTGCAAATTAAGATCAAAGCAATACAGCTACCTCAAGGGCAACTAATGAGATAAAAGTTAGTTGTTTGCTAGTGTGCTCATTATTTGTCCTGTGCAATGTACCTTGATCCACCCACCATTCCTCCAGTCCTGCTCTGGGTACTGTTTTCCAACACATTTCTGTTATTGTGAGATTATTTTGAATCTTCACTTGATATGAAAAGCCATTCTTTAATGCATCCAGTCTACCTTTTCAAGTAGATCACAATTGGCCTGAACACTGAAGAAATAAGCAGGCAAGAAGAGGCAGGCAGACTGAAAATGCTGAAGGGAAAGAGAAAAGTCCTGAGATAATGTGTTTAAAACAGTCTGTTAACCCAGATATTGCTTCCCTCAGATTCTCTAGTGGCTGGCTCACATAGAAATTTCATTTTCTATCATAGAAGATCAACTGAAAAGAACTTCTTAATAGAAAATGAAAGTTTTACATTTGCAAACTGCTGGAGAATTACACAATTAAAAATAACCTGACACAGTCTAGATGAGAAAACACAAAAAAGTACCACTGAAGAGGGTCAGAATTTTAATGAAAGAGAAGACATCATCAGCCTCCAAAACTGCTGCTATCTACTGTCCTAAATCCTTGAGTGTTTGGTACATGTTTTTCTCTACCAGTCTTCCTGTCTTTCTGTAGTTTTTTCTAACATGTTTTCCTCCTTCCACATCAGTACATTATGTTCAAAACAACAATCTTACCATCCCCAAAACCAAAACAGAGCTTCACTGAATGAGCCAGGTGTAATATAGGAAAGATTAATTGTGAGTGCAGGGTTTAGAGGTGATATGAGCATATAATTCATGTCAGCAGTGAGGCAGATTTATAGCTCCGAAGAAGAGTAAGAGCTGCTTGCTTTAGGTAAAGAGTTGCTCTCAATCTCCTTTATGAAATCAATAGCAATGGAGGAGGACATCAAAAGACGGCCCTGAGTTCCTGCTTGCAAAACCCACAAGGGTCACATTCACTCCAGTGAATGGTTCACCACTCTAGGTCAAGTGGTGAAGAGAGTAGAGAGGTCCTCTATACAATTCCAGGCTGGCCTGACCTAGAGCAGGTCGGCCACGTGGATATTGCATATCAACAGACCCTCAGAAAGTTACATCACAGTAATCAGAACAGAACTTTGTCATGAGTGTCACAGAAACTGCTCTGAGGTCTGGGATATAAGTATTACTGCATGTATTTTTTTTCTCAGCTCCAGGTTCAGAATTAATATAAATGTCCCATTGCAGGCCATCAATAAGAACCTGAGGCTTTTGTTGCCTGCACTGAGATGGAAACGTGGGTGTTTGTGAGAATGAAGAGCCTTCTGGGATCCCTAGGACTGTGCAGAATGGAGTGAGCCAGGTGTCGTACAGGCTCATCAATACTGGCTTTTGGAATTGGTCCTTGTGCTGAAGTACTTACCTACCTGTACATGAGCACTGATTTCCAGAGACTGGCTTGGGGTGGTCCAAAACAAAAACTGGATGCAAAAGAGAAATTTTCAGGTGTGAAAAATTTGCCTGGTCCCACCAGTATTTGTCCGAGTAGCTATATCAGCATGACCCCTTTGTAGAACTTTACAGGAGTACCTCATTACATTATCTACAAGATTACATTGATTACATTGACCCCCATGAAGCAAAATTATATAACAAAGCGGGGATAGGCATCAGGGTTTGTCCTATTCCCTTCCTCATTTTGATGTAAAAATATGAAATAATTTGCTTGTTTCCATCACTGGAATAGGTGGCTCCTTTGTACAAAGTGGCTGCCCCTCCAGAGGCAGTGCATACGTGTGCCATCTCAGGATGATATGGGCAGAGGGGAAGGCAGAAATAGTCTGATAGGTTTATTGGGAAATCTTCTGCAGGACTTACCTGCATATAAATATATAAATATATGTATGTAAATATAAAAGAGCACAGTGACTATTTCTTCATCCAAAAAGCTCTTGAATGGGAGCTAACTGATGAGATTAAAATAGTCAAAAATAAGTCTAAGACATCTTATTCTTCAAAAGGTAGATGAGATAAACAAGTACTGCCTGATGAAGGAATGTGCAGCAACTGAGGATGCAGAAGGAATGCATCCTCAATGCATCGTTTTCAGCTAATTGGACAGATCATGTCTTGTTGTATTGATAAGGGGAGACTCTCAGGTCCAAGTTAGGATGAGAGTTAAGCATTCACTGAAATCTGCAGCTGTGCATATGTGACAACATCTTATTTCTACTGTGGCAACCATTTTTTCCATCCACTTTACAAAAACCAACCAAGAAAACAAAAAAAGTACAAAAAACAAGGATTACACTTAAAGCTTTCCTCATCTTCCATTGATTTTACCTGTTTTTCTGGCAACAGAGAATTTAATGGTGGGGAAACATCAACCTGTCTTGACCAGGCCTCTTAATTATTCTAAGACAAAATCATTAAATTTTTTTTTGTGGTCTCTACTTGGAGGGTCTTGGAAATTAATTTCCCAATCTTTCACGGAAAGGAAATGAACACCGGAAAACACAATTCTTGGCTCTGTAGTAGGCTTCCAGAACTGTGTAATATGATTTTATTGATTAACACTCAGAAAGTTTTTACCAAAGTCACATCATTCCTAAAGCAGCACTTCACAACATGTCTTGGTATCTATGTGTAGTCACCAAGGACTTTATGAGCAACTGCCACAAGAAAACTTATTATTACACTGTTGCATTTTGACTGCGACTGTCAAAACTGTTGCCATCGGGAATTTGGCAAACACAGCAAAAATGTGTTTCAGAATTAATGAGGATATGTCTAAATGAGTACATGCAGAGAGATTTGAGCTAACTTTGACCGTGCTCAGAGCTGGTCCTGAAGTGCTGTGCTGTGCCTGAGCTAATGCACCCTGCTGCAAAGGCAAGTTATGGTTTTGTAAGCTGGACCTGGGACCATGCAAACCTGCTTTCTGAACATCCAGGCCAGTGTTATCCTGTGCAGACTGTGCTGGGGCTGTGTGCTCCCCCGTGCAGCTGTGCCCATGGGTGCTGAATCTGAAATTCCAAAACACTGGTGAACTGAGGTAATGGCTTCTGTGCATGAGAAATCCACCCCATGGATTCTTAGTGGATTATTTAGTATCACCCTATGGATTATCAGTATTTCAACACTTTCCCGTCATTTTCACCCTTTTTTAGTGCATTTCTGTTATTTGTCTCCAAGACAACTTGAATTTTTTTTAGCTTCATTACAGCAGGAGCTGTCCAGTCAATCACAATTATCTCTACATGCTTTGGTTCTAGGCACTTGTTACTGGCAATTGACGTCCCTACTGGACAACAATATGCTAACATTTAGCCCTTTACGAAATATACTTAATATACTTACATATACTGGCAGCAAAGGAAATAAAGACACTTCATCCTGTAACCTCTTAGGAAGTCATACAAGCTGTTTTCATTTTCTGTTTCCACAGTGCACTTATTTAAAACTTTGGACATCTGTCACACAAAGTAAATGACATAAAAAGCCAATGAGATTTTTTTCTGCTATGTGTCATTACAGACTGTGCACAGTGCATGTGGGTGCAACTGGAATTGCTGATAGTGGACACCCAGTGGGGTTAGTGGTAATTATCCATGACCTCATACATCCTTCTCACGCTGCCAAAGAAGGACACGCACCAAAACTATTCTTCACAGTGAGAGTCATCATCGCAGTGTGCTTGCAAGCAAAATGTTTGCATTATAGAATAATCCCTCTGAATGTACATCGCCTCAAGAACGTTTTTAAAGCCACTTATTCTTGCCAGAGATGACTGCTGTTGTCATTCTCCCATGTATTCTTCTTGCTGCTAAGTGATATTGCCAGCAAAAAAAACAGTCATGAAGCCTACACTATAATACATGACAAAATAGATTTGACATCGTCATTGGCATTATCTCTTCTGGCAACAGCCAAATTATGCTACGGTGTTTATGTCAATAGCATGGAACCTTTGGTATCATCTCTCTCTATACATAGCTGGCTGATAGAGCAACTCACCACCTGAGCAAAACCTTTTTCGTACGTGCCAACTAATTTTGCCATGTCATCAGCCCAAATGGCAGCAAACAATGCTTCTGGTTCTGGAGGGAGGGTTCCCTGCTCCAGAGCAAACTGTGTTGGAAAAAAGAGCTGATAATAGTGGCCTCAGAGCCAATGTACTTCTGACATGGATTCCCTGGACTAAGAAATTAAAACTCTTCCATCATATCTTACTCTTCTCAATACAATATCACATTTCTACTTCTGTTCCTCACTGTGAGTTAGTCAACCTGTGGCAGAAAATTGAATTTGACACTGGATTTCAGCAAGGATGGAAAACAAAACTTTTTGAAGTCTTGAAATCTGATTTTTTTTCTGATGTTGAATGAAACTGAGCCAACAAAGGCCATAAACAAACGCACAAAAAAAAAAAAAAAAAAGAAAGAAAGAAAGAAAAAAAGGAAGAAAGAAAGAAAGAATTATGGAAAAGTAAAAGAGAGTTATTCAAGAATAGCAAATTGTCTGGAATCACAGCACCCACCTGAGGTGGGAAAGATCCCTTTCTAATATAATCTCTTAGGGCAATCATAGAGCCAGTTACACTGTTGATTAGGGGCTCTTGGCTGTGTTGGTTGCTTCTGTAGACCCTGATGCATTTGTCTGCCCAAATCACTGTATAGTCTCTAAGCAGGAAGTAAACAGGATTTTATTGCATCCATGCTCCCTGTTCCTCTTTTTCTTAATTTAATTTTCATTGCCTTCCACTAGTAAATCATTCTGCACTAA
Organism: Aleadryas rufinucha; assembly: GCA_013397815.1. NCBI lineage: Eukaryota > Metazoa > Chordata > Aves > Passeriformes > Aleadryas > Aleadryas rufinucha. The sequence continues at coordinate 68,015 of VZTH01006191.1, forward strand.
GTAAAGCCACTCTCAGCCTAACAGGATATGAGATAGTTCTTCAGAACTATCTCCTAAAAGACTTGGTGTAGGACAAAGGCTCTATTCCCTTCCTTATGCTGCCCCTTTTTCCACATTTGTGCTCTCCCTTCCACTCTCTCCCTGCACACAAATGTTCAGTTGCTTCAATGTCACAGGTCACCAGCATCCCAGGCCCTATGCCAAGCAGAGTGTGATGCTGGTGGTGGGAGTGGGAGTTTCTTCCTGCTCACCCCATGGGGCTATTCTTTTGTATCTTCTATCACAATGTGCTACTTCTCTTTTTTTCCATTGCAAATATGAGATTTCATATACATGAGATTTCATATATGCTGGATGCTTCTTCCTTGTTTTCTTTCTTAACCCTAAAACCAGTCTAGCCAGTCCCCAGGACTACATTTCTTTAACTACCAGTGGTTAACTACTGATGATTTGTTTACAGCAGGTTACTTCCATGCCTGTATTCCTCCACTCTCTGTCCCTCTTGGTAAAGGCTTCTGCTACAGCACCATTCCTTTATACCACATCATTTTCCTATGGTCAAAAATATTTTGTTCTGCATAAAAAGAACAGCTTGTTAAATACTACTTGTGTGAAAATTATGGTTATACCAGATGATTATATAAAGCTAAGCAAAAGTAAAGCAAATTAGACAGTAGCCACGTGTTCATTAGGAAGCTGCTGGTAACAGGTAAAGCAAGCCAAAGCAAAGCTGTAGGCAGCTCAGGACTGCTGCCTTTCCCTGGTCTTAAAATTAAGAGCCAAACATTAAAATTAAGAGAAAAGGGGTTTTTACCTCGGTACTTATTTAAGGATCCTTAAAGGTGCACCACTTCGTCCAGGTGGAATGCACCTAAATGCACACACACGATAGATATGCTAATTTGCAAGGCATACAATGCATAATATGCAAATTAGCATATCTATCAAAAATTACCCAATGAGAGGCTTGAATGAACGTCCTGTCCGGAGGAATTCCCCCCTGGATGGGCCTATCTTAGTTTGCAAGATGTGTTCTAGAAGGGACCTTGGTTTCCAGGGCTTTCTGGCCTCTAACCGCGTAGCCTCCAGGATGTTTGGTCTCCTTGCTTAACGGAATATTAGGTCTGTGCTAAGTTANACCACTTCGTCCAGGTGGAATGCACCTAAATGCACACACACGATAGATATGCTAATTTGCAAGGCATACAATGCATAATATGCAAATTAGCATATCTATCAAAAATTACCCAATGAGAGGCTTGAATGAACGTCCTGTCCGGAGGAATTCCCCCCTGGATGGGCCTATCTTAGTTTGCAAGATGTGTTCTAGAAGGGACCTTGGTTTCCAGGGCTTTCTGGCCTCTAACCGCGTAGCCTCCAGGATGTTTGGTCTCCTTGCTTAACGGAATATTAGGTCTGTGCTAAGTTACCAGACTTAAAGAATTACCAGTATGCATGCTAAAAGCACAGAGAGTACATAAAAGCTATATTAAAGGGTATATAAGAGGTATATAAAAGAAGAGGCAAAAAATCATTATGGCATCAGGACAAAGCCAGCCAAAGCCTGACAAGTCCTGGGGCCCTGTGGGGTTAGAGTGAAGCTCCTGATGTGTGGCTGGCAATGATAAACTGTATCTGTTGAGTTACAGGGCTGCTCTTAGCTGCTCAGGACACTGATTTTCAGTCATCTTAAAGAGCGAAAACTCTTACAAATTTCACCAGAGTGCATAAAACCGATTTAAAACTTCCAGCAGTTAAGATCAGGAGTGACTTGTGATTAGGGCCTCGGCAGCTGGGGTGTCGCAGGCTCCCATTGGGCCTGCCCTGGAGCGAGGTGGGCACTGCCCTCAGCCTGCCACAGCCAAACTCCACCCTGGGAAAAGCCTGCTCTCTCTCTGCTGGGGCACAGTGACGAGCCAGACACCACGAGTTCCATGGGCTGCTCCACCCACCTACAAGGGTCTTGCCTGACACCTTACTTAACTGTTGCATTCCTTCTCGTTAGGATCCCTCACTGCTGCTCAGCAGCACCACTGGAGGCCTTACTAGCAAGCCTCCTAACTTGGGATATTGCCCTCTGCTTGATTAAAGTCAGCAGGTATCTGAGAATTTTATCCTAGAGAATTACTTGACAAATGATAGGTCTGTCTCAATTCTGCAGCAGTTCCTCCAAAAGCCTAAAGGATCTGGATGAATATTTCTAATGAAGACACTGTAGAATAGTCTCGGTGATATTGTTGAGTGTTAGCACCAATTTGTGGCTTATTTTCGCAGCAACTGTGGATAGAGGAGGGATTAAATAGATTTTACCTTCTAATGTAATTTGATTTGCTACTATATATGAAAACCATGTTTTCTTTTCTCCATATGTGTACACTTCTATTTTTTTTGCAGGAATACCTGCAACTGGCATATGCTTTTTGCTATAGAAGTCAGATGGTTTTTATCCATCTTATCTTTTTCAATGAGAAAATACAAAATCAAATTGAAACAGCAGGCAAAGTAGTTTATATATGCACAAAGCAACATGCAGTCATGCCTCCTCCAGGCTGGAGCTGTCGTCACTTACAATAAAGCCAACAGCCTGCCTGTGCAAAATATGCCAATAACCCATCTTTCTCTTCAGTTCATACAGAGCTTCGCATGAGGTGTGATCCAAGGGAAGTACTGGTTTTGGGAGAGAGCCAATATCTGAGAATATTTTCCTCTCCATCTGATGTGAAACTGCCTCATTATGGTGCTGCAAACTCTTATGGTTCTGGCTGACAGCTAGTCCAGATGTCTGAGGTCACACATACCACCACACCACCAACTGCATCTCAGAGACACGTGAAAGCCAGTGCTTCACACACATCAGAAGTCTGTAAGGCTGAAAAAATATTCTCTGTGTGGCACAAGGTGGTTTGGTGCCAAGTAGTTTAAAAGCCTTCCCAAACATATGTGTTTACTTTGCTCTGAGGCACCAAGTCCACTTCGATCATCACAGAAATCAGAGCTATAAAGGCAATTGGTTTGAAGGGTTCAAAAAATTCTTTTTTTCCTTCTGTCTCTGAAATGGCTAGTTGTAATATGCAAATTGTTTTACATCATGGAAGCTTGAGGGACTGCTATGACAAACAATGGAACAGAGAAGTACTCTAGAGTGGGAAGCTGTAAGTAGTGGAGAAATTGGACCATGTCAGAGCTGCCGCTGCTGCGACATTTTCTTCCCAGATCATCCCCCTTACATACTGTTTGGTGATCTGTCATGCCCTTAGAGCTGTGGAAAATCAAGTTCTTAATCTAAAGCATTTTTTTGCAAACAGAACATGTTTGTCATAATGCATTTTCAGCATTTATATGGAAAAAGAAGATAACATAGAAGGCATCGTTCTTGAGCTATATCACCAGTTGCAGATAAGGTGAATGTCTGCCAGCAAATTCCTGTTTACCTTGGTGAAATTCTGTTTTTATTGATATCAAAGCAGACTTCTGTCTGTCAAAAGCATCATTTTTTGTAGTACAAGTTAGGCCTCTCAAGCACTTGTGGAATTTAGTACTGATGCCTTGTTATCCTGCAAGAGCGATTTGGGGAGCACAGGAACACAGGAAAATCCATCATGTTTTTGGGAATTAGGATGAGGAGCAGCATGCTAATGTTGGGGCCTTTCCTCCCACTGCAGGTGAGGATTTATGAGCCTGGGCAGGAGGAGAAATGAAGAACTGAAGTAGTCCACTGGGCCATGTAGATCAATGCAGCTCCTCAAACACATTTTCAGCACCAGGCTGAGCCCTCCTTGACACCCCATGACTGTCCTTCAGAAATATCATTCCTTTATGTCACCATGCATTGGGCACCCCCTCTCCCACTGCCCTGAGATCACTCCCACCTCTGGCCCTCTGTGGCTCCCCCAGCATTGCTCAGCTCACATCAGGGCTCAGATCCAGCAGGGAACAGTGCCCTGGAGCTCCTGGGTGAGAAGTTCCAGTAGCAGCTTTGTATCTTTCCATGTGCATGGAGGTCCTTCTCTGGTTACCCATTTGTTTCTGTAGAAAAGCTCGGTAATACTTTTGATCTCTCAGTGACTAAGCCTGCTCCTGGTCCCTCACCCACTCATTATACATTTGGCATCATTAGCTGCACTGGTGCTAACCACACTGAGGCTCTGGAGGAGCTGGGCAGCTGCGGTCACTTGCATAATGCATGATGTGCCTCCAGCAGCGCTGTACGCCTTTGCTCTCTCACAACAATAGAACGGATGTCTGGGTTTAATTTTTTCCCCTTTCCCTCTCTTCACCTGGTCTTATTAGCCTCTCTGGGGGTCACCATTACTAGGCAGGACTCTCTCAAAGCACACACTCCTCACCCATTGCTGTTTGCTGTACTGCCAGTGCCTGAGGCTATCCTGAGGACTAGTTCTCTGACAGTGTCTGATGCAGTTCTCTGCATTTCCTCCTCATTTCAAAAAATAAACCCTGCTGTCTGCTATCTTTTTCCAGGTGTACCACGACCTCTCTTTGCTATTTTAGTGTTAAACAGACCCTTTTAAGATACTGACTTTTAAGCAAAAACGTTAGCAAAGAATGTTTTAATTTATTTTTTTAGCACCTGTGGTACTGTTGCTGCCTATGGCCACCTCTGGGGCTGCCCTCTCTCCAAGCCCAGGACCTGAGGCAGCTGGCTGCCGTGGTCAGTGAGTCTATCTTTAGCTTTCAAAAAGACCACTGTTGCTGCTCTGGCACCGCCAGGGACGGTTTTCTCTGTTGTTACAACTGTTCAGCCTTTCAAAGGTTATTTTTAGGATGCTAACCTTTGAGATGAACCCTCACACTTAATCTCACCAGGTACTTAAATGACTGTTGGGAATAATCATGTCTATGAAGTTTTAAAGTGAACCCCATTCATCTCTCAGCTTCATTTCTCAGCTGCATCTCTCTTGCATATGTACATTTGTCTGTGCATACACTTCCATAGATGGGAAAGTGTTGATGGGGCAAGAAGTATGTCCTTGAACATCTGAAAGTCAATTACTTTGTTGTATCAAAGCCAACACAGTTGCCTTAAGTCCTGTCAAGCCAAGGGAAATTACTGAAGGCAAATGAATGAAATGAGGAAATAAAGGTTAAAATGGGTTAATGACAAAACTCAAGCTGGTCTCACAATGGTGTAGCTCTACTGGCTTCAGACACTCTCAGATTTATGTTTCTATGAATTCAAAACAGATGAAAAACAGAATTAAAATATTAATCAAAATTTATTCCATCTTGTGCCATTGGGAGATATTTTAAAATTTCCTTTGTTGTTCACAGAGGGAGGCTCTGGTTCTCATTCGTACAGTGGAAGACTTTATTGTGCTATCTGACACTATATTTACATTTAAGGAGGGTGTAGCATTCCAAACCAGGTACCTCACAATATTTTCTTTCCACACAAATGGCTCTTTGAATGCCATGTAAGGTTATAATCACTCTACAAATACTGTGCAAGCTCTGCAATAGATTTGAGAGAACAACTCCAAATGTCAATGATAAAGTAAATTATTTTTTTCTACTGTATTTTTAATTCCATTAGGTATCCATTTCTTGTTGTAACATTTCCATGTGAATTCCAGTGATACCCAGCACTAAGCATGCTTTTGACGTTCTACCTTATCAGATCTGTACAACATGTTAGTTGAGGATACAACAATGTCCATAGCATATTCTTTTTTAAATTCTTTCCTTTTTTTCAGAATTGTGTTCCCATCCTTCTTTTTATTTGTTCTTGTAGCCTGCAGCTGATGTCAAACTTCATCCCTATTGCCACTAACTACTTTTGTTAGTCATTTCACATTTCTGCAGAGCATGTTTGTGTAATATAAACAGTAAAGACAATGTGAAAAATAAGGAGAATTAAGAAATAAATGAACACAAAGAAATAAAATGGCATTCATTCTACTCTGTCATAGTATTGTTAATTCACAAATACTTAGGCATCCCCCTTTTTTATGGAAATGTTTATAAAATCTCAAAAGTTCAGAAATCTAATATAAAATGCTTTTGTCAATTTGTATATTTGTTATCTCCCTCTTTGTAAGTTTTCTTTGTTCAGTCTGTAAACAGAAAGAGTATTCAGTGAAAGAAAAGCAATCAAATCCAGCATAATGTTAAGAATCTAAATGTGGAATATCTCTGTGTTGCTGCTGCATTCAACTGTTTATGATAAATTAATTCTGAAATAAAGTGTAGTTTCACTGTTTGAGACCACATTTCCACTGTAAGGGTTCTGCACTCCCACATTCTCCCTTTTATTCCCATCAGAAATCACAAAGCTGTTCAGTGTATGAGATCCAGTGGTAGACCCATGACACAGAGGGTCATTTTTTTGTAGGACAGGTTGTGAGCAAGATCAAGGAGCTGAGCTGAACTGATTGACACCTGTCAGCATGGTGTGTGACAGATATGATTAAGTATAGAGGTGATGGAAACCAGGTCCTGTTTCAGTAGTAGCATAAGCTTCAGTATTTTTGCATAAGCTACTTGTAAAACCTCACCCTGAATAAAAAATTTTTAGGCCCATATTACAATCTGAGCAGTACCCTGATTAATTTCTGAGCAACCATTTGAGCATCCAGTGAGGTTACAGTGTTGATTACACTCTTGTCCTTTTTCTTTTTTCCAAGTCAAAAGTCTACCCACATCTATCCTAACACAGTTTACTACTATGCCCATTACACAGAGTTTACAAGGCTGTAAGTATCATCCAGTTTTGCCCCTACTCTTTTATGTGACAGCAAAACTGCACATGAGCCTATCTGGTGTCACTGATTCTTTACAAATTCCTTTCATCCTTCCTCTAAAACCTTTTGTCTCATTTAGATATTCCAGTTCAAGGATCATGCAGCTATTTTATCGAAATGCATTTTTTGTCTAGTGTGATTTGTTGACAGGAAGTTTAGGCTTCACCATCTCCTGTTACCAAGATTTTGCTAAGCTTTGAAATTGTTATTCAGTGAAGTGAAGTGGTAAATCTGTCCTCATCCATGGTGTTCAGACCACTGACTGGAACATTTTTGACTGACATTATTAAAAAGAAATATAAACCCAATCTCTTTTATTTTCAGTTTTCTGTGTCTTCAGTGACGTATGAAATTTCTTTTAGGTTATTACAAATCTTTATCAATTTTTTTTCTTCACTTGTCATAGTAATGCAGACCTTGTATTATGATTTTCACCAGTGAAAGAGCATGACTTAAAGTTCAAATGGGCAGAAATCTTTGCCTGGAAAAAATATATATTATCTGCAGTGGGACTTTACCTACTTGGTCACACCAGTATCAAAAGGGTGAGTTACAGTGGAAATATGGTTTTGAAGTCTTCAAGATGACATGCCAGCAATTTCATTCTGACTTTTATAGAACTATGTTTACCAGAAGTTTTTCCATGTTGTCTGAACACATGGTCTCTATGCTTCTTTAAGATGTCACAGTAGCATGGTAGCCTTGGAAAATCCTAAGCCAGCTGCTCTTAGCTGGGCAAGAGGAATGACGTCCTCACTCTAAGAAGTCTTCTGAGAAATGGGAAAAATGGAATAGGGATTTGTAACTACTTTTGGGAAAGGAAACAGAGAATTGATGTTCGCAGTTTTTAGATGCTGTGCTTTAAGCACACATTCCTCTTTGTCCTTGTTATTCAACCACTTCTACCAAGATCTGCATGACTGATATTGGCCACGGAAAACAGACTTTCTCCTGAGTTGGGACACTGCACATGGCCTGGCAGCTAACTCGTGGTCCAGAAGATTGCCAGATCTTGTGATTACCAACTGATTATGCTGATGTGAAAAGCAAATGCTGTTCATTGCATGAATTTAAGAAAAGTGAAGATGTAGTCAAAGACTTTGTTGTCTTCTCTCTATGAAGACAATGTAGGAATGAATATTATCCATGACTGAATTAACTGAACACTCTTTAGTGGAGTATTTAACTAGTCATTCGTCTTTCCCTTTTATTTACAGTAAATAAATGTACATTTAATTGGGTGCTGCTGAAGGTCACTAAAATGTAACCAGGTTCTTTTCCTTCCCCATTCACTTCATTATTGCATACCTGTCAGGATTTTTATGAACTGGAGATTTTTTTCTAAGTATTACTCTACACATTAACTTAAAGATTTAATGAAGACAAAATATGCATGAGCAAGTTACCATTTTCAAGCAGAACTTTGCACACTAGATTCAGCAGATGCTATGAAAAATAAACCACAGTACCTGTCAGGTAGTCTAGAAAAGTTAACATGATGGCAATAAAAAGCATTACAGCTACATGTCCCAGGAGGAGCAGTGACAGTGAAAGCAGCTGAACTCTGAACTACACCAGAAACCCCAAGAAAAACACCCAAGAAAACCCCAGCTGCATACAGTTCAGCAGACTCAAAGTGTTTCAAGGAACCTTCTGGTCATTTTTATTAATGTATTTTTTAAATTCTGTATTATTTTATACAGTCTATTTCATAAAGACTTTTAAGTTCTAATTCAGAACAAGAAAAGATGTTAAGCCACCAGTATTCCACAAGCATATATGCTTCAGCTGTCACTCAGTTTTGCCCTCCATAATTCAGGTCCTTAATTAGTGCCCATAACTAAGACCATTCTGCCATTTTAAGCATGAAAATGGCAGAATAAAATGGCAGAATAAAATGGCACAAGTTTGACATATATATAAGACATCCTTTGAGATACTGGGCACATTGTGGCTTCTTACAGTCCTGTTGGAGAAAGATATTTGATTCAGTTGCTTACAGTGGACCGTTTTAGATGCCCTAGGGTTTCTGGAAAACATCCACCACAACATAGGACCCATTAGAGACTGGTGATCACCTGGAACAGTTGCTAGAGGCTAGTGGAGATACTTAGAGGCATCTCAAAAGAACCCTATGCATGACATTGATAAAAAGTTACCTCTGGACAACAGAACTGAGTTCATGGGACTTGTAACACCTAGTTTTAGACTCCCAGCATAGATGTCTGTGGTAAGAGTACAGTCTCAACCCCCTAGGGCACCATTAGAATGCTTAAACATAAGTTTCAGATATCTCGTGGAAACTGAGACATCTTCCTGGCACTTGCAGGCTTGACAAAGTCTTTATGGAACATCCATGTTCCTCCACGGGAGCTGAAGGCTATGCAGGTTGCTTTGGAGCAGACAAAATGGTTAAAGTTGGCTGCATTAGGCAGCCAAATCCCACCTTTTTTGCAATAGAGGAAAAAAGACATGGCTCAATTCTAGATATGGAATCTGAGAAACAATTTGAGATGTGTTCAGGGAACTCAGCTTGCATCTAGCTGCATATCCTGAAGGCATATTTTTGCTATAATTTGTCATGAATTAGTGGTTTAGGTTGCTCATGAAATGACCAGCCAAGGTATTGGCAAAAGCATTTTTAATATTAAAGTACAACAAAGCATGTTGGCAAGGTTCATTTTACTACTTACTAGTTGCTTAAAGCACACAGAGAGAAATTGGACTAAAAGCTAAAGTCAATCAAGCTAAAACTAAAATTAACCTAAAATTATCTATGTGGAGGCTAGGGATGGAAAAAGGATAAGGATAGGAAAGGTAAGGATAAAAAGGAATAAGGGAGACCCTCTCATTGAGACACAAGGTTCGGCATAGACCCCTTTGCCAAATTTGGCCCCAGACTTGACCAAAGGTTTAGGACTAAAAGTTTCAAATGCACTTTGACTTAATGGCACTTACTTAACAACCTAATTTTAAAAAATTAACAAAATATTCTACAGAATATACTATAAGCACGATAATGCTTATATAAGCTCACTTTTAGGCTCAACTTACTTAGGAATCTAATGCAATTGAGAATGTAAGAGAGCAAAATCCACAGTACATTTGCTATTGCACATTCACACACAGACCTTACAGAGTATGTACAAAGTATATAACTGCGTAAAATTCCGCCTGAATTCAGTGAAGCTGGACATCTTCACTGAATGTCTTCTCAACAGGCAAAGAGTTGAGCCTCAAGGAGTGGGGGTATCAGCCCAGGATCCATTGTCATCATTTGGCAGTTCTTCAAGATATAGCAAACTTGAGAGATCCCTGGCTCTGAGGCCCCAGTCAGAGCAAGATTCCTGGTCACTACCTTCTGGGGTCCAGAAAAGCTCAAAGGGCCTCACTTAGGACCCTTGTTTCTAGAGCCTCAAGTGTGTTGGCTTTAGTCATAGTATTTTTCCACCCTGGCCACAACTCGGATCAGCAACTTCCTGGGAAAGTTAAAAAATAAAAATGTTGTTCCACTGAAGTTGTTATTCAGGCAAGAAACAAATTTCCAAGGTTGTTTGTAAAAATACCCCAGGAGCTCCTTAGACAGCTTAAGTTCCTTGGAGAAGACAGTGTTTCTAACAAGCTCAAGAGGAGCTTAACCCCGATGCTGTTTGCCAAAGCCAAGGCCTAATGAGCATTTCTGAGATCACAGTACAGCCCAAGGTGGGGCTGGATGCATCACCACGTAAGCGTGATGTCAGATCTAGTTTCAGTCTTTATCTGTCCAGTCTGACTCTGGCATTTGAAACCATATCTATGTAAGGACAACCATATCAAGCCCCGAGGCTCTGAGGATGGTTTGCAATTACCTTAATATAGGTGCTTCACATCACATCAGGTTGACTACATCCCACTATGAATAATTGTCTGGCTGAGCCCAACTGCCTGTCTTTTGAGGCTGTATGGAAGAAAAAAGGAATGTAAACTTGGGGTAGAGGTAAATTAATTGGGTCCTCTTAAGACTTTTCTTGTTTCTTCTAACTTCTTTCCTCTTTTGATATGTAACAGAGAAGGAAAAATGTCTGGCTTGTCCTTCAATTTGTATTCAGGTTATGGGTCAGGCACTTAAAAAAAGTGAAGATAAATCAGGAAAAGTAATGAATAATAAAAAAAAAGGAGAAAAGGGTTGGGGCATAATTAAGGTTTAGGCTCTGGTACTTATGGAACAAGTAATATAATAAAATTTAAGTCTTCTACATTTTGTGACTCTATTTCTTCCTTAACTGGATGCTTCTGATTGTCACTGAGGAAAAGAAAGCAGTTTAATTGGACACAAAATATCTCCAAGTGAGAATTCGTAGCGTACTTAGCCTTGGTGATGTGTGACTCTCATTTCATACAGATTTAAGCATGAATGCCAAATTTAAAGTCTAGGAGTCCTGAAGGCTATTCATCTCATCACCCATGCCCAAAAAACTTCAATATGTACCTTTGATGTTTGGAGAAGTGTCATTATGACAAACAGTCGAGATGACATATCAGCTCATTCTGTCTACTGCTTAAATACTACCCAAGGTGTAAAATAGTGTAAGATCAAGTATTCAAGGTCCATAACCCTGGAGCATTCAAATTAACCTAGAGGCATTGCAGAAAAATTTTAAAAACTACATGGAATCTCATATTTCATTATCTCAACTACCAGCAGTGCGTCCTTAGACATTCCATCTCTTGACTAATAAATGACCTCAGGAAATATTATTTATTGACATGGTTTTGCAAAGAAAAACTTTCTGAAAGTTTATGCGGGATAATTCTGAATATGAGGGACTTCTAATTAGGACACTGACATTTTCCCCTTGAGGTGATAGAAATCTATATACTAGTATTTCATAACTCATAATTGTGTCATTAAGATCCCATATAAAATGGGAAACTGGATAAATAAATGGATGAGAAAACAAGCTCAAAACTCTTTTTTTTTTTTTTTTTTTTTTTTTTCTGCTAGTGGTAAAATGCCCTATTGCATTGCAGCATGGAGTTCTGGGGAAAAAAACAATAATAAAAATAAAAGATTGGTGGAAAGGCAGACCCAGTTCAGGAAATTCTACCTGTTGTTGAAATATGAGCACACAAGAGATCAGGGTGATAAATTTCTGTCACTGTATCTTGCCTTGAAAGTAAACAGTCTACGATATATGGAACATGGTAATCATGTAAAATACAACAGACAATGCAAGACTATCACGAGCAAAAACTCTTTGGAAAATATGCTAAAGTAGCAAATGAGTATGGAAGCAAAAAGTACTTGGTGACTACCTATGAGCATATTCTATGAAGGTTTGAGAAACTTTGCTAAAAGAGTCCCAAATTCTAAAAGTTTCTTGTTTCTGGTAAGCTACTACCCAGCAGTGGGATGAGGCATGTGGTAGGAGACACATCCCCAAAGTTTTTTGCGAGTGTTTGAAAATAACTGTGAATGGGCTAAATATGCACAAAGGAGAAAACAGTGGGTTTGACTAGTGCAACCCTCAATCTAAAGTAGGTTGCAGTGAAATAATTTCCACGTTAGAAACTATCTCCCCCACCACCTACACTCAATATATTGCAATGATCAGACAAAATATGCTGCCACATATTTTCTTGTTACTTTACATATATTGATTTTAACATTAGGGGGAAGACTTTGGGGAATATTACTGTGCTTTATGATTATGATGTAGGTAGTGACTTTGTCACATTTTCAATAATATGCTGCTTTGTTCTCAGAATACTCATGAGGCAAAAGAGCAAGTTGTCTCCAGGAGTACAGTGCAAGCTTTAGAATGTTTGCTCTTTCTTTTATCCTCCTGACTTCCTCCAACTATAGAGAGGGGATTTAGATTAGATATTCCGAAGAAATTCTCTACAGTGGAGGTAGTGAGGCACTGGAACTAGTTTCCCATAGAAGTCAGGGATGCCCTATCCCTAGAAATATTAAAGCCCAGGGTGGCTGGGGCTTTGAGCAACTTGGTCAAGTAGAAGGTATCCCTGTCCTTGGCAAGGGTTTGAGACTACATGTGATCTTTAAGGTCCCTTCCAACCTAACCCATTCTATGACTCAGTGATTCTAGCAGAGGGGGAATTCTTCCAAGTTGCCATTTTTTAAAGTAGACCCATAGCTATAATTCATTAATTTTATTTCCCATTTGTTTTCAGGCCAGTAAGCCTGAAGGCTCCCATCACACTGTCTTCATCCCCACAAAATGCTTCTGAAGAACTAAAAATTAGCATGAATATTCGTGAGAGTTTCTCTTTAATATTCAATTGTTTCTCATCTCTGCTTGAAGATATGCAATATATCTCATCTTTCTCAGAGTGGAAAGACAGAGTTAATTACTGTTCCCTGCTTTCTCTTTCAGCCATTACCTCTGTTGTTGACAGGTAGTTTCTTCTGGACTGACTTATGGCTTGGTTCTTGCTGTGACTCCTTCAGGATAGAGACTTTTGGAGTCCTGACCATAGTGTGTTCCATTCAAGTACCCTTTTGGAACAAATGCTTCATCTCAGACACTGAGTAGAGTCAGAATCTTTCCCCATCTCTGAGTTTCGTTACCCTCCAATACTTCCTTGAGTGTTTATGCAGCCTTCATTGCACCACTTTGAGCATGCCTGTGGCTCCCAAAGCTCAAGGCAATATTTGTATAAATCATTTCCTATCTTCATGAGCCAGTGGAACCTCGAGTTACTCAGCTGCCCGAATGCAGGCTCCTAGTCAATAATGCCAAGACTATTGAATGTAGTGGCTAGATTTTCATTCACTATAATGGGAGCTTCGATACATGGCTTACATGTAGACACCTACATTTCATTGAATCTAGAGGTAAACACTGTTCTTCGTACAGAGTCTCTCTGAATGCGTAAGCCAATACTGCACGGGTCAATTGCTGCCATGTTGCACAGCAAGAAAATATCTCATTTTCTGGATGAAAAAAAGGATGGGGAAGATCTCAGTTGGATGGGATTCAGTCGCCTGAACACAGATATGAAGGTTTTTTCAGTCTTGCAGTGTAACTTGCTGGTCCAGCATCATGTGTCTATAAGACCACTGTCAAGGGGGTATCTTGGATGTGCTGGGTTGTGTTGCATGGCAGCAGGTATATATCCATGGCAACTGTCCTTCTGAACATTCTACTAGTCTTAGCTTTTCAAAGGTCCCGAGGAAGAGTGGCGTTCACTTTACCTTGTTTCAGTTTAGGGCTTGATTCACCCTTAACAGAAAAAAATTGAGGTGACCAGTGTGGTTGGAGATCTTGTAGGGTAAACCTGAGATATATCACTAACACTTGAAGATACAATCTAGTACCTGTATGAGTTCCTTCTCTACAGCATCTGAAAACCAGGAGGGATTCTCTGATGCATCTCAAACTGCCCTAAGCAACTAGGTCCCATCCTTCTCCTCAGCTGGCTGCCAGTGTTTCTGTGGAGTAACATGGAAATCACTGGGACATTCAGAATCTCAGAACCATAGAATGACTGAGTTTCAAAAGCACTTCTAGAGGTCACCTGGTCTAGAACTGTTCAGACACTTTACTGAAAAGCTGCTTTCCAGCCAGGTGATCCTCAGTGTATGATACTTGGATTTTTTCTCCTCAGGTGCAGAACTTTGTGCTTCACCTTGTCAAACTTCACGTCATTTTTGCCCACCTATTTCTCCAGCCTGTCAAAGATCCCTCTGGATCTTTGTTTGGAGTATCAGCCACTCCTCCTGGTTTTGTGTCATCAGCAAATTTTCTGAGGCTACACTCTGCCTCATCACCCAGGTCATTAATGAAGATTTTAAACAGAACTGGGCCCAGTAGTGACCCGTGGGGTACATTGCTTGTCACTGGCCTCCAAATAGACTCTTTGCCACTGATCATCACACTTAGACAATCATTTAAGGATGGGAGGAAATGTTCCCTGAGGGGGTCAGTCTCTATGCTCAGACCATGGAAGGAAAATAGTGTGACAGAAAAAAAAAGACAAAACATAGAGTAAATAGCTACAACATGGCTCAGGACAGATAAGCCACTTCCATGTCTGTGTCCACAGATATGCTGCCATGTGAGTGTACGTTTCTTCAAGATCATCAGTGACTGAATGAATACACTGGTTTAGTACAATGGCAAACACTGTAATGGAGGCCAGATAATAAATCAATAAGTCATGCTTCACCTTATTTTGCCACTATTATTTTTAAATTTTTTCTCAGATTGAAATCTCTGTCTTTGGTATTTTCCCTCATTTTTCTGGAGTGGATCCTGTGTTACTATATTGTACTTTTTCTCTGAACTCTTCAAGAAATGATTTTTCCATTCACACAAGTGTGCTGAAGTTCTTATAAAGTATCATCTGGTAGTTTCATTAGTCCTGTTTATTTTCCCTTCCAGCTCTTACCTCACCATATAATTAGCCCACAAGATACTGTGCTACTTAATGTTCCTTTTTCAAATAGTATTTAGTTAGCTTTTTTCCTACATGATAGCACAATCACATGAATTGTGAGTCTTTAGAATGTGAATACATTTTAAAGAATAAAGTTTAATGAAAAGCAGTAAGAAGCATGCATGACTCAGATCCACATAATCTACCGGCTTTCCCTACTTAGATTTTTCAGTTTGTTCAAAAAAAAACAAGCGGGCCTGGTAAATCCGCTTATAAACACTCGTGCACTGCACTGTAGTGTGCTTTGAGGGTCTCATTCAGCTTCATGTTAGTGCAGACTGAAGCAGCATAATGCGAAATCAGGCCTTCTAGTTCTCATACAGTTTCTGTAATTTGTTGGTATTGTTTCTATTTCAAAATATGAATTTGGCATTTGAGAGAATGAGAATATGGCACTCCAGCATCAGGCAATAGTTCTGAAGATGGCAGGCAGCCTGTGACATCCTTGGCTGGTATAAATTGATCTTGCCCCAAGAGAGACTATGAAGGTGAAGTGATTTGTTTCAGATGAAGTTTGGCTTATGAAATATATTTCTGATCTGATAATGAACATCCACAGTACCCAAGAGCACAAAATGTTAGGCCTCTTTCTCCTGTAGATATATCAGGTATGTAATAAGCAGTTTCTAAGAAAAACACATTGCTAGCCATATGTTGATTTACAGTCCCAAGGAATGGGATTATTGTCAAGAAAGTGGCAAACTGGATTTTTCCCTGCAGGTATCTACTGGTAATTCTGTCTCGAACACCCTTAGCTACCTTTATGACTGCCAAACATAAACTGTGCTCAGCTTTTTTATTCCTGATTTTCTGCATAGTTTGCCTGTGAAATGCTAAACTCTATTTTATTCTTAATTATATTCAACTTGTAAACTACCCTGTGGAGGAAAAAAGTTAAGAGATAGGAAGTCTCAAGGGTGACAGAGCACTGGAACAGATTGCCCAGAGGGATTGTTGGAGTATCCTTCTCTGGAGATATTCAAAACCTGCCCACATGCCATCCTGTGCAAGGTGAACCTCCTTTAGCAGGAGGTTGGATTAGATGATCTTCAGAGATCCTTTCCAACTCTAATTAGTTTATAACTCTGTGATTCTTTGAAAATTAGGAGTCCAGAGGACTATGTGCAGTCACAAGGGGTGGCATAAGAATGGGGATCTCTCTTCAACATTTCCTTGAAAATACCTTAGTCTCAGGATAAAGCAAGATGTTGGGTGGGGAGAGGGGTATAGTACAACCCCAAACATTCACACAGGGGCATTTTTTACGAAATTAGACACATTCACTGTAAATTCACAGCACTAAGCCTGCACCCTGCTGACTTGGGAAAAAATGTCATCCATCAAACACATGCAAATCATTATTCCTTGATACTTCTGGGTGTTACAGGTTCTGTCCTGATAAAAGGAGGAGAATATATCAATGCCCAGGGTTTCTTAGTAGGATCTGATGATGATGTCACACCAAAAGAGGGAAGAATTTTTATTATTCCGGGAACTGAGTAACATAAGTGTAATGAAGACTGAGCTGGACAAACCAAATCAAAAAATCCCAGAAGCATGCCTAGCAGACAGCCAGTGCCATGAAGTTCCATAAGAGAGACCCGATGAGTGACAAGCAGTGACTTCCAGCTCAACTTGCAGCTTTAGCAGAGGCTGGGGTGGCCCAGGCTCATGTCTTCCACACTAGGCAGTGCTGAATCTCACTTTGTTCAAGTCTGTGGTCTGGTTTGCTGTTCTGCCAGGACAACGTACAGTGGGCAGTAAAAAGCTGTTGAGGTGAAAGGCTTTACACTCTCAAAGGCCACCATCTCAATGAAACTCGTTGGCCCCCTCATTCCCTTTGCACTCTGATTTTGGCCCCTTCTCCATTGGTGGAATGTGTTCCTGATCAGCACAGCAGTCTTTGAAGTGCAGGTCTATTCTGAAGAATAACTGTCCAAAAATGTTGCCTAATAACTCATCAGATTTGTCATTTTATTGTGTTCAGAAGAAGATCTGTTCACTTTAACAACAAAAGTAAGCTTTTACTACATTTTGCCTGTGATAACTCTATGGAGCCAATATGGCAGAAACGTTGGAGTAGATTTTATTTCTTCACAGCTGTGCAAAAACAATTTATCAACATTCAGTCATGGACCCAATTGCCAATTCTAATTTGGAATTTCTAATTACAATCTCAGATCCAAAAAAGTCACCAAAGGAAGTAGATGAACTAATTTCAGGGTCAGATTTATTTACAGAAAACTGTGTTCAAAATGAAGTCATAATTTGAACAATGTAAATTATGATAAAGCGGTAAAAAGGAGCCTAGCTTTCCAGAATTAAATTGAATCTAAAAAGCTGATAACTGTCATAATTTTTTATCAGTAGAACATGGGGAAGACGTTAATGTATCGGATGGAGCACTATCATAGCACTTCACACTTTTAGTGATTTTATTTTCAGAAAAATTGAAACAGCGTTGTATTTTAAGCGCCACAGTGTTGAGAAACTTCTGTCCTTTCCATAAAGACAAAAAAAAAATTCTTTGGGAAGGCCAAAGTTTGTGAGTAACAAACAAATGGTCTAATTGACAACTCTGGTCCCACTAATGGTCTCCTAGTGATGGCAAGGTTGTATTTTTCTGTAAAACAGAAGTCTGAGTAAAACTGTATTTACACAGGGAGCAATCCTCCTTCTTACATGTGCTATGGCTTTCCTTTCTCCATTCAACATTTTTCCTGGTGCTAAGCTGTGATTTTCCTTTGAATCATATCTACCGATAAAGATATGAACGTTGCAAAGTAACTCAATGTTATTGAAAAAAATCCTAGGTTCCAGAAGTCCCCTTTGTTTTCATCATACATCTTACTATCCAGTATTATTTAAAAGTCACTTTTATTAAAGTGTCAACCAAATGATGCTGTAATCGAGTGATTTCCAGGTCCTTTTTTATGCTGCTTTCTTTCTGTTTGTCATTTTAATATTAAGAAAGATTTTCTCTACAAGAATGTTGCATATGGAAAGGTCTTATTTTTGTAAAGGGAGTTCTTTTCCCCTGCTTAAAAATGGGACTTTGCTCTGAGATTTTGAAGCTTTAAGCAACACCAAGGGTTTAACCCCAATGTCACAATTAAAACAATCTTATGTACTTGTAGAATATAAAAGTGAGTGATTCATAATCCCTTTCACTTTGACGAAAGCGCTGGGAAGTGCTGTTCAGTGTGAATCAGAAATCAGAGAATTAAAGAAAGAGGCAGAGAATGTGAGAAACTGGTTGGGGTTAGGTATCTGCTTAGTCTTCCAGCAGGTTGAAGCAGAGCCTAGTAGACCATGGGTATCTATCCATTTAAATCTGATGGTGACTGACTATATTCTTATCCAGCACAGGGTATGATTTATTAGGGGTGATAGAATTTTTGCAACCTGAAGTTCGTACGTCCATTACGTGAACTACATGAGCAAGGAAAATAATGCTGCTCTGTTTATAGATATTACAAAATAGAAATGAGCAAACCCTGAAAAAATGTCTCATATCTCCCTCCTTGTCCGCATAAACAAGTCTCTTCCAGATTTCTAGACAGAACTCTTGATGTATTATAGTTGACTGGGAATATTTTCTGGGACAGACAAATTAAACCCTTTATTGGTTTTTTGCTAATTATGTGACTGTGATGTCTATGAATTCCCTGAGCTAAAATATATTAATAAATTTTAAACCAGTCTTGCAACTTGTGACTGAAAATGGCTCAGCCTTGCCAGGGAAATGGGCAGATGCCTCACTCTATACTGTCCTGGAAATTGTGGGTTTCTGTGAAGTGCCTAACTTTAAGAATTCATGGGGGCTATGAGCTGTATGAGCTGTCCTGGGTACTTTTCTAGAATTGTCCCAAGTCAATGACTTTGCAATACACAAGTTCAAAACAGTCAAAAGGGACAATAAACAACATCAGCAAAAAAGAAATGTTCCAACTCTCTCTCTCTCTTTCCAAGCCCTGTCCCCTTGGCAGTATGGTAATTTCATGCAGGACTTTTGAAACTGGTATAAGGACTGTGAGAGTGTTTACAGAGACACAGGGAAGCCAGTCTTCAAAACTACTCAACAAAAGTCCAATTAAATTTTTTGACAGCTGTTAAACCATCTCAAAACAATCTTGAATATACTTTTCATTCTTCTGGGAATAAACTGATATAATGATGGAGGAAATGTAGCAATGCATTTGTTTTCCAAGCCCTGTTTTAAACTGCAAATGATAAAACCAGGCAACATTGTTCCATGAATTGTTGCATGAATTGTTGAGAGTTAGGTGTTTATGGAAGGTGAAAAAGCAGAAAAAGTACAAGCTTCATTTCCCACAGGCTTGGCTGGTCCTGCAAGGCTAAATATTGAATTCTTTTCACTCATCAGCATCCAGAGCGGTCAGAAATTGAATTCCACAATAGATTTCTTTGGGGTCTATAAGTTTTAGGCACCCTCAAGTGCCACACTAAGAAAGTAATTACAAGAGGAAACTCTGCCAGAAAAAAAGGGTGAGGCAGATAATTCCCTTAGACTGGAGATGTTTATCTTTACTGGTTTAATTGGATACACACTTATTAGAGTAAATAATGCAAAATCATGAAGTTCTAGCAATTCTAATGGAACCTTTGCACTTTCAAAAAAATTGCATAATGTTCCATGTCCCCCTTTGGCTACAGGTTTCTATATTTTGGCTAAGTATGTCTATAATACTTCCTTTGCCAGCTATCCCTTTATCAGCACCAGACCATAAAAACAATTTTTAATACCACAACCAAAGGCTGTAGGATGACAGCTGGATGGTGTAGGTGAGTGCAGCATTTTCACAGAGGTGAAAAGACCTAAGGAAATATATTTTTTTTAGCATGGACCATATCATGAAATGTTTGGCTGCATCTTTCATTCTCATGCCCCAGCAATGGTTCTGGGTCTTTATTTAGAAGCAAAAGAAGAAACCTATGCTTACAGTTCTCTTTGCCATGAGTTTTTCTTGTCCTGCTCATAAGCCCCTCCTCCAGCTGCTCCTGAGGGCAGCTGGGACTTCACCAGGGCTGTGCAAATATGTCTTCCCTTTCTATTGCTAATCCAGGAGGCACATATATCCTTGCAGTTTCAGATACAGAAAGGCTACCAAAGCCTGAAATTAAGCCAATAACCAGGCCCCTACTTAATGACCTTCTTCTGAACCCCCCACCCCTTAAGCAAAGCAGCAGCTGACTGATGGGGGAAGCTGCGAGCATTAGTGGGGCTGTGGAAGTGTTGTCTTCTGTGACTACCAGGAGGTGAATTAAGGGTTGGGGATGCTCTATTTTTTATTTGGAAAAGCTCTTGTGCAAGAAAATCTTTTGAGAATACATTAAATAAAGCAAGCATTGTGATGATGTAAACATCAGAAAGGCAATTTGATTGCAAGGTAAACTTTATGTGGTGTTTTTTCAGTGTGAATTTTTGGAAACAGTAAAATTTAAAGCATTAGAAACTGTATTTTTCTTGGTTGTTTTTAAGTGT
>VZTH01006191.1:88798-131147 GCA_013397815.1 Aleadryas rufinucha
ACAAGCCATGAGTATTTTTCAGTGATGCCTTCATCTTATTCTAGTACTCCATTTCTGTCCCTGAAAAAGCTGAAAGGAGTCATACACATTTGAATATTGGCCTCTCTACAGTGATTCTCAATAAAGATACAAATTAGTATCAATGGCAATGATGTTTTTTCATAGTATAGACACCTGCCACTAGAAACTGGACTGAAGCCAGCAGATAGTACTCATGATATCCAACCACTTCAGTGCTGGGCAGTATTCAAGTCAGTGACACAAAACAAAAAGCTCAGACACCCACTAAAAATCACCCAAAACATGCAGTCTCCCTGAATACATATAATTCTTCAACATTGATTAAAATAGCTTCATTAAAAAATGTATTCAAGGGCCCTGGAGTTTTAGCCTCTGATGCTTTTTATGTAGGCCAAAGAGTACTTGTTCTACAGGATTGAAGGAGGATTAATCAGCAAATTGACAGCAACTTCCTTCACAAACAGTATGTTGATTTTTAACTACTGTATTTTAATAGTATCTCTGAGCCTGAGACTTGATTTTGTGGCATTCAGCATATGACTCATGTTCTCTTATAACTTTGAATTATGCATTTGATCTTGTCTTCTGATTTTAGTTTTTACAACCAAATATCTCAGTCAGTCCTAAATAAAACTAACCAGCATGCTTCTAAGGATTTTTTTGGTTGTTTTAATTCCTTATGAATGGGATGAGGGCTAGAGACCCAAGTCCAGCCCCAGACTGAGTACTTGTGCCTACCTGAGCACCTTTCATAGTCTCACCATCTGTCTTGAAGTGCCTCTTTTTTTCTCCAGGTTTGCTTCCCTTTTGAGACTTCAGAAGCCTTGCTTTGCTCACTAAGTGGAATGGATGTCTTTTTTGAGTGCTTATCCACCAGGAAATCTACCTGCTACTCCCCTACACTGCCTCTTTGTGCTGCCACACCAGTGCGTAGAAAGAACTTGTGACCCAGGTTGGGAAAAACCTTTCTGCATGTGAATCTCTGGCAGATATATTGCTCCAGTGTTTTCATTTGCCTGATTTACTCCTCTTCCATGCTATTTATAGGACTACAGGACAGCTCAGTTTGCAAGGGACTTCTTATTTCTAATGCAACCTCCTGCCCCATGCAGAGGCAGCTTTCAGCTCAGCATCCTCCCACCACACACCACTTTGAAGGGTCTGGCTCCATCCTCACTGTAGGTACCTGGGGGCTGCTGCTGGGTGCCCCCAAAGCTGTGTCCTCACCAGGCTGAACTGGTCCAGGTCCCTCCTCAGCTTCTCCTCACAGTGTAACTTCTCCTCCTCCTCCCACTGTAGTGGCCTCAACTGAACTCTCTCCAGTTTATCAATGTTTATCTTAAACTGGGGAGCCAAAAATGGACCCAGTAGCCTGAATGTAGTGTAACAAATGCTGAGCTGAGGGAGTAATCACTTCCTTTGCTCTGCTGGCTGTTTCTATTCATGAAGTCCAGGATATTGCTGCTGCCGGATCCGCTGCTGGCTCATACCCAGTTCACCATCTACCAAACCCAAAGAGCACCTACAGCAGAGCCAATCTATGTCCAGGGGCAGAACTTCATTTTTCCTTATCAGATTTCAAGAGGTTGCTGCTCTCTGTTCCTCTGGGCTGCTCAGGTCTCTCTGAACACAGCCCTGCCCTTGAGCATGTTGACTGCACCCACACTTGGGTGTCAGCCGCAAAACTTGCACAGTTTCTTTAGGCAGTTTCTTTTCTCTTCTCACCACCTCCTTTTTGCTAGACCCTATTTGTTTTTATCTTATCTGCTTACTAAACACAACGTAAATTGCAGCCTGCTCTGCTGTTCAAGCTGACAAGCAGAAGTCTCCCTGGTTTAATCCAGATCCCACTTCTTACACAATCCTTTCTCATTCATAATATCCAACCACATGGACCTGGAGAATGTAAATTTCCTTGCTGCTGCAACAAGGCATTTTTCTAACAGCAGTGTAAAACCTTAATCAAAGCCTTCAGTGTACTTTTGCAATGCTTCAGTAAGACCAAATGCCAGCTCTTTTTGTGCTAGCTGATTAGTCTAATCTCAAGAAAACCAGCTAGTGATCTGGGCTAGAAGAGTATTTCCAAACTGGATCCCATTCTCTGATATGCAAATAGTTCTTAAAAACTTTCAAAACGTTATTTTTATTTTAATGAGTAGATTTTTTTCTCTTGCCGTATGCAGGCTTTTGCAATCTTAATAAACATGCAATTTAAACATAGTTCTCATATGAATGGGGTTCATAGATTGTGACTATTTTAAAGGAAGAGTCCTATATTTGCTTTAGTTTTCTGGTTTATCATGTTAATTAAAGGATCATTAATTTCAAACACAATATATGCAAAGCTCCCTGCAAATACAAAACTCAAAGCTCAATTACTGTTCCATATTTTGCTGTTCCCCTGTGTAAAAAATAGGGTAGGGGTCACTTTGTTCTAAAAATACACAGAGAGTGTATTTTACAGCTCATATATATGTCAGCAAGTATTTGTGGATCAAAATAGGGTAACACCAAATAGATGATACTAAAAATGTCAACGAAAACATTAGAATGGAAATACACCACCTATTTGTTTGTCAGCCAAGTAACAAACCTGGAATAATGCTTTTCCTCTGCCAACCCTTTCTGGGTTTTTTTTCAAGCCTGTGTAGCATTAAAGAGGAAATCATGCATTCTGTGTGCCTATAAATATTCACATACCCCATTTCCCTCAGCTGCTCTTTTGTCCCCTGACTGAGATATATGGATGTTCACCTGAAAAGCAAATGCCTGGCTGTCATTTTTCATGTCTGAATGCCAGCTCCAGAGCAAGGAGAAGCCAAGGCTCTTGAAATAAGCAGCCACCAGGGGAAGCTTCAAATAGCATCCAGAAACTGCACCTCTGACAGTGGCCTCTTGACAACAAGGCTGCTCCCCTCCAGAAGGCCACAGCTGAAGAGGTAGATCAGTGTCAGGCTCAGGATCTGTCTTTGTCCTTTCTCCAGACATCAGTTGTTGCTTTTATTGGCATTATCCAAAACAAAACTACGAAGATAATAATGTCATTCAAAGGACACTAAGGACAGCAGTGAAAGCATTATCTAGAAATACAATTCCTATTTATTTGTCAGTCCCACCCAGAATGAAGTCTACTGCCTTCTTTTTTTCAAGCATGACTCAACATTTTACATGCTTTGCGATCCCTGGGGCAATCAAATTGTTGGATGCCATTTCCCAATGTTCCCCAGAGAATAAGGAATTGCAGGCTGATTCTTTTAGCTGAGTACATCTTATTTGAGCATATTTACCTTCTGAAGCCTTCATTTGCTACCTCAGATTGGAATAAGTTAGCATTATTTGCCCTAGGTGTCTATAGGACTCCCAAATACACCAGCTAGGGACAGGTTGGGAAATGAGTTGTTAGTGGCCATCATCTTTCTGAACTTTGCCTTTGCCATAGTTGTACAGTGCGTGTTGTCTGTGCCACTAACCTAGCATGTCTTTGATGACTGTAATCCTCTGTGCTTTACTTTTTCTCAAAACAAATACTGAAATCCATCAAACAGCTTTATTTCACTATGCAAGGGTCTGTTTCAGTTGTGCACTGTTAAAGCACGTATCTAGAGCAGTAAACACACAGTTTGCACCAAAAGCGAACACACCTAAAATAATGTGAAGGTCCTCAGATGCAGTACTAATTGATATTATAGCAGTACATGTACAAATGAATAGTTGTAAATATTTGAGTTTGCTTTCGTATAGAAACAACGCCCTGGAAAGAAGGAAGAGATCTCGAGCTCTTAGCAGCTCAGAACAGAGACATTTCATATGCCCACTGGATTTTCTTGCTGTGAATAGTTAGCTCTAGCTTTGCTATAGAGCAAAAAGTGTGATTAGCATGAGAAACTCATTTTGGATGGCAAAAGAAGCACCTATAAGATCTGAGACAGTCCCATCAAGCACAGATATAAAGCACCCAAGAACCCTGTTTCTCAGCTTGCTCTGTTTTTCAAATAGAAAATGCACAACATTTGTCAGATCCCTTTCCATTTGCAGCATGAATTGTTGCCCTCAGTTTATTCTGCAGGTCTTCAATTTTTCAAAAGCAATTCTCTGAGAACTCTTTCTCTGCAAGAGAAAGAGAAGATGGAGAGAAAAGGACAGGCTGAGGATGCCACACTGCTCTTTGCACTGACACATTCTCTCACCACACTGCTTGGAACAAGCAATAAAACCAGTAATAGCTTTGGTAATCACAATGCCTCATGTTACATTGCAGTCTGGCCTCTCTCTAACAAAGTCATTTAATGCCCTGGAAAATCAGCCCAAAGACAGAGATTTTTCAGTACCTCACCGAAAAACTATTAGGTGTAATTTCTGTCACTCTCTTAAAGACATTTGCAAGAACATGCTGGAGAAATTATTGTCACTGAATGATCAAAATCATGTTTTCAGTATTAGATCATATGAGACATGAAAACATTTTCTGTTTTGTAATTCATAATGGCAACTTTTAGGACCTTCTAGGATCTTCTGTCTCCAATACTGAGGAACTTGATCACAAAAAAACACTGAAGTTAACTGCAAAATAGTCCTGGGAGGTAGAGAATGTGTTTTATTTCAGTTTTATAATGTGAGTTTGTCTTGCAGACAAACAGACACAATTCTTACTGTGACACACTAAGGAGAAGAAGGCAGAAGAGGGAACAGAAATTTAGGGTGGATGTCACCTCAGCACTTCAAATATTAAATATCCATTATAAAATAAGCTCTGAGAGAGCAAGAGAGAGGTCTCCCAAGCACAGTACATCACACACTAAGATAGATGGCAAGAGCATGCTGCCCACCAAAGATGTCTCTCCCCACTGGTCCTGTCAGGAGCTGAGCCAGCCTGAACAAACAGCATTTTGACAGCTGAAGCCTAAAGTCTTGCCTTCAGTACTGCTGCTTCCAAGGTGACTATGGGAGTACCTACCCACTGGGCTGTCTCCTTGTGCGACCTAGGTCTGTTCTCCAGGCAGTTTATTTCCAAAAAATGAAGCAGTAACCACGTCACATCTGGCCATTGCGTTCCATCCTTAAATCAAAACTATTTTGCTAATCAAGATATAGCTTACAATTTCACAGAAGAAACAAATGTTCTTGAACATAACCAACATAATTATATCTATTATCTAGCAGTTTAGACCAATCTGCTCTGTAGTCTTCTCTGGGCAAATCTACAGAGTTCAATCTGCATTTATTTTTAGGGGATAGATTGTGCTAGCCAGAAGAGAAGACCAGTACTGAAACTGCAAACAACATTAAGTCACAGATCTCTGTTCCCACACAAAGAGGTCTCTTCAGTAGAGTCAAAATACTGTTGATTTATTTGCAACAGCCTTTCTCTATCTCATGTCATGGGTCCCAAAGGAGACAAACAGTCATGCTGTTCTGCTTACTCATGCAGAGGAAACTAAAATCGCTTATGAAATAATAAATGCACCATGAAAGGCCTATTGCCAATCTAATGACTCTACAAATCTTGATCTTAAGTGGCAAAAATGCCTGTGCTGCTCAGTGACAAAATCCAACACTGAAGCCAAGTGGGGATGAGGAATAGAATCACTTTAATATGTCTTGTTTTCCCTTCTGTTCCAAAGTCTTGGTTGCAAAGGCTGGTTCCTATCTTCATTAGTACGAAGTGATTGTAATAGGAATGAATCCACAGAGTAGGACAGCTGGTGTTAAGGATCTGCAGGACACATTATCCCTGTTTCACAGAGCAGTACCTCAGGTAGGTCTAGTCTCATCCCATGGACTGAATGGGACAACTGGCTGGAACACACTAAAGGCTCTCCTGAAGTCCATAATTTTGTTTACTTCAACCAAGAGCAGTCCACCTTTTTGAGAGACTGGTCCATGACCCAGAGCAAGGTAACAGGGATAAAGAGTCTGCACTAAAGTATTGATCTAGATTCACCAGGCATTGTTTTCACTTACTGGCAAACAAAAACTACATGGCTGAAAAGCTGACTCTCTATGGCTTTAGTCTACACTACTGAAATTAGATTGTCAAAGCTACCTAACAAACAGGCAGCTCATACCCAAAAGAGGAATTATTTTCTAGGCTGTACTACACCATATTTCTAAACACCACCCTTTATACCTATATACACCCTATATACTTCTTTTACCAGAATAAGCTGCATATAAGTTTGCATTTCCACTCTCCGAGCTAGCATAGCTTCTGTAGCAAAAACTTTACATTTAGATATTTCATAAACTCTGTGAAGTCTACACCATTCTGAACCAAGAAAAAAAAATCCAGGGTGGAATCAAGGTGCCTAAACCTTTCCCTGGTGAACCAGAACACTTTTCATAAGCACATTTCATCCCAGCAAAACATAATTGACCTCATACACTGAACACCTTCTCCTTGCCAGTCTTATCTTCGCTAATCGGATATTTGTGCGAGCTAGAATCTGCTTCGTGTAATACTTAAATAATCATGGAAGGAATGTGGCCCAACTGTGAGAAACCTTTAATCCTCTCTTCCCCTTCCCATAAAGCAGGTGCGCATAACAACACAGTGCAAAACTTTTAACATATCTTTCCTTTGACCTTTTGTGCTCTTTAGCTCCTGTTGGTACATTAACCAATTCCCTGTGTCATAACAAACATGAATTACCTCTGTGTTCTTCATAGCATTATGAGAAGCTCATGAGAAGCAGACAACAAGATTGTTTTGATATCTGAGGTCTGGATCCAATAAAAGATACATGTACTTGAAAATAACAAAAAAGCGCTCTGCAAGGCCTCTGCCAGGACTTCTGGCTCTTAGGGTGGAACCCAGAGCTGAGATTTGGCCACAAAAGGGCAATTATAAACAGACATGCTACCTTGAGTAGTAGTCATATAAATCTTGTCATTAGGAGACACTAAGCACAATGAAAGGTCTCAAACCCTGTCCCTCAGCAGAATTGAACTGAGGCAAGACTGGAGGAATACACACCTTCATATATATTTTCACATCCATACATACGCGCGCGCGCACACACAAGTACATGTATATATGTATGCATGCAGTCTGGATCCACAGCATGATGTCCTGCTCACTAGAGAGAAACCTACAGTCAGTTTTTCAAAGATACAGACAGTCTCTTCTTTGCAGAAGCAGGGTTGAAAGTGCCAACATGGTGATGAAGGAAGTAGGAAACCAAGGCAACTTCCTTCTTCAGCTTGTGTGGTTACAGGCAACACCTTCTGATACTTTCTTCAATACTGATACTTTTCTTTCGTCTGTAAGGAAGAAAGTTAATCTGGATGTGGTCAGTGTCCATGCCTTTTCTTGATGTGATCACACAATGTAGGAAAGCTCTTAAGACTCTGGGAAAAATCAGAGAGCATGTGCACTTCAGAAAATGTGGTAGTCAGTGCACTTACCCGCAAAACAGAAGACTCAGGCTCTAATATTAGTATACAGAATCCCTTCTGGGGTTTTATCCAGGTGAATAAACAGCTGGATAACTGGTAACAAGTATGCCCTCCCCTTCAAAAGGTACCATCATTATGGAGGAAGACTTATCCCTGTTCCCTGTCCTGGCTCATGAAGCTTGCAATTTTGCCCCTACAGGTCCTGGCACAATGTCCTTGCCCATCACTTGCAGACCTACAGAGTGCTCTACTGGAGTTCAGGTAGAGCTAAACTTTCTGAATAGGAGCACTGGTGGCCCTGGTCTCCTCAGAGACTGTGTCAGCCATCACTGTGCCAAGGAGGACCTCCTTCGTGAGCTGTATGTTTGAAAGTAAATTGTTAAGGTTTCTGGGAAAAATAAGCAGCTGGGTGCTCAGTTCCAACTGAGTAGTAACATTTAGCCTTTCACTGGAGCATAACTTTTGGCACTTGAGAACATTTTATCACTAAAACTCAGGCCTTTCAGCTGCTTCAGCAAGCTAGGCACCATGGGGAGGCAAAGGAGAAGCACTCTCTTGGACCAAATAATGTGTAGCCTGCATTCAAAGTTCTTAAATACTCTTTTGTTCCCAAAGTCTTTGAAAATTAATCTGAGCAGGGAGTAAGCGTCATGAGACTTTTACAAACACCATTCAGGAACTTCTCAACTGTGCCTTGGTCTTATTTTACACAATGATGTCCTGTTCGAGACCCAGCCTAAATTCTGATGAGTCAAATCCCCAGCAGGAAGGCCAGAAAAAATTGATCCCAGGCTTTGATCATCAGCCATGATCTTCTGGAAAATATGGATGCAGCTCAAACAGGGTCCTGGTGTTTCCAATCTAGTGACACAAAAGCACATCTGGATATGGGGACAACAGCTGCTGCATGAAATCTAGTTGACTGGGTTCTTGGACAGAATAAAACTGTGATGTTGGTAATGCAATAAAATGCTTTAAATCTGAAACTGTGAGTAGTGTTATACAGATGATTCTTTGCTTTCTGCCCTACCTTCACTACGCTTCTCTTTTCTCCAAATGGTTCTAGTTTTGGTGCTGAGTCCAGTTCCTCTTCTGTCTGTCACTGCCACAGCTGAACTACTCTTACGAGGTCAGGCTAGACTGCCAGACTTCTGGCAGTAATGCTCCTCAGAGAGCTTAATCTCACCCTTTCTCTGTTAGAGAGAATAGGATGCTCTTCAAAATGCTGTAGCACTGAATTTTCAGAGGGAGGAATCCCCACAAGGCTTATGAGTAGTTCCACTTAATAACACACCACAGAGCAAGCCAATGACAAGCTTAATAAATTGCTCAGGGGAAAGGAGTGCAGTGGTACTGAGCACTGTGTGGAAAAAGTGTGTGTGAAATCTTGCATCTTTGCACAATGCAGATAGTGAACACACAAACAATTACCCAGATTTTTCACCCTATCGATCTCAGAGCTACACTTGAGTCTGGCAGAGATATCACCTGGAACAGCTTCACTTAGGGTTTCTGCAGTAGTCTCTTACTGATTGACCAGCTTGGAAAACTGGGATTCATAATTGAAAGGGTCAATGCCTGAACTGGTAGCACACACTTGACTTCAGCTCCAGGTACTGCTTGTAGCTAATCAAATTCCTACCTGTTTTATAAGAAAAAATAAATCTTGCATTTTGTTCCAGTCTTTTTAAAAGAGGAGAGTAAAAAAGAAGGTTCTTCAGACCATGGCACTATCCTTTCTCTTCCCTTAAAACCACAGGCAGTTTGAAGCATGGTGGGAATTACTGCACGTTCTGTAGGAGCACAAGCATAATTTCTGGGCCATCAGTGATAATTGGGCAGGAGAGGCCACTTACACACGGTGATTTCCATTGTCCTCCACAAGGAAGGAACAACACTATTAAAGCTGTCTTCTGCAAAAAAGACAGGTTGTAAGAAGTTGTAAAAAACTGTGGAAGAGAGACAGATATGTCCACACTGCAGATGTCCACAGCTAGTCACTGATGTCCATAGTCGGGAAATTGAGCCATGAATCCCTGGGGAAAGCTGAAAAAATAAATAAATTATTATTTATATTCTTATGAGCCTAGAAGTGGATGAATAAGAGTTACTAGGCCTCTCCTTCTGCCATATACTGCTTTGTACTTCAAGGCCTGTACCTTGTGAACATTAGCACAGATGGCTGACTCTCATACTTTTGTGTAATCCACTGATTTCAAACATAAATGTGCATATGTACACATTTTACCATGATTAAGGCCTACATTCAAATTATTTCAATATTGCCACGACAGTTTAATTACAGAAAATGACCAATGAATCTGCAGTTTCTGTAGAAAGGCTAAAATAAGGGTTGGGTAACAAGATGCAGTTTGCACAC
This sequence comes from Aleadryas rufinucha, assembly GCA_013397815.1. Classification (NCBI taxonomy): domain Eukaryota; kingdom Metazoa; phylum Chordata; class Aves; order Passeriformes; genus Aleadryas; species Aleadryas rufinucha. Next base: position 98,595 of record VZTH01006191.1, read on the forward strand.
TCTAAAGGGCTTTTCTGTAGTCTCTATTTATCTTTTCCCATGTAATTTCTCTCATCTTCCTCAGTAAAGCTAATCTAAATAACCATAAAACCAGATTAAACCTTTTATATTGACACTCTTATTCAGAAAGAAACAAGGCTAAATTCAATTTAATTTAAATCACTTCTTAAGTCCAAAGGAAAGCAAATTATAGTGACTGAAAGTAAGTTTCATTTCGCATAATAGTTTCCACTATGGTTTGGGGTATTGATGAAACTTCAATAATCAATTTCAAAATCACTATGTTTAATTCAGAATGGATTAGGAGTATTCTTAAAGAAAGAAAAAGCTCACTTCAGTTACCAGAGAACCACAAGATGAAGTCTAGCAGTTCTCAATCAGACATTAATGATGTCCAGTATCATCAGACACCCTGAGTTTCACCAGCAACCTGCTGACACCATGGACTGTCAAGCAATAACAGAGTGGTGGAAAACATCATTTTTAAAGCAGCGTGATCACAGTGAATTTGGATGACCTGACTCTATAGGACTTGAAAAGGCCAGTTTTCTGAGCTCCACTCCAAACACATCCTGTCTCATAGGTCACAGATTAGACTTTGATACAAGCTTAGGTTTTAGAACAGCTTTCATGTTCCAAAAATGTTGTCAGAGACATGGGATTGAACGGCTAATTTAGCAGGATATCATTCTTTTCACTAGCACTGTGACATATGGGGGTGGAGGAGGAAAAGAGATGGGAGTGAAAGGTGGCTGTTTTGCATCCCTACTCAGCTCACTCTCTCTTTTTTAACATAGTCATCCATTGCAATCCCTCACTGAATAACCTTGGCAAGCTCAGGGGCCAGATGTCAAAGCCTGGCCTTGACTGTAACTCTCCAACACTGGCATTTGGCCGTGCCATTGCCTTATTCATGGGCAGTCCATTACTGATTTTTAAAAGAGTAAAGCTATTGAGCTTGTATCATTATCTCTGTGCATTTGATTCAATTATTTACAAAACAGCCAATTTTTAGCCACAGAAAATCCCAAGTAGTGGCCAAGAAACTCCATTCCTTTTTTTTTATACTAGGAGACAGATCAAGTATTATCTAGTTAATTGGCTTCTTCCTTAGTAATCTAAAATCACTAATCTTGTTATCAAATCCAAATACCTCAATCTGTGAGGAATTTGGAGAGCTCACCCTGGGCTGCTTTTGTGTTTGTATTGTGGTTGCCTGTAAACAATAACGAGATGTCACAGCAACTTTGCATGAATAGGGTCAGGCTCAGAGATGGCTATATATCAAAGCTAATTAGAAAACAAAATCTTGGGGGATGTGAAAGCATTTCTCTGAAATGCTGCTCTATTTGACAGCTGCAGACATGAATCAGCGATTGCCACCTCCTGTGGGGATTCTCAGTTTTCTTATACAAACTCTTCAGCATGAAGAGGGGCAGATGAGCTGGGCCCATAATAAAGGAGTTTGAAATTGTATTCTTTTTGTGGAAAGAGCTATCTAGGCATCTGAGATGTTTCTACGGAGCTATATATTGCTGCCCAGTGATGGGGGAGGGATGTGTGAGATGTGTCATCATTTCAGCTTTTATAAGGGAAAAATGGAAGTTATTAGTTGGAGAAAAACAATGCCATTATTGTCAAGAAGAATGAATATTTCAAGGGAAAAAATGCAACTGAAAGAAAATGCATTATAGTATTGTTTTTAAATATTCATTTCTATGAACTAAAACTACTGTTCTTTTTTATTGACTAAGGTGCTTCACATTAATATTGGAAACCTCTATATGGAATTTATTATATTTTAATTATTTCTTGCCCTGCCTGGGATATTAATGTTGGGATTACCTTTGAAAGAGTATTATTATTGGTGATTTATGCAAAGTTCAGCAAGTTCTATGACTCTACCAGTTTAAATTAAAACAAGCAATGGAGGAAGTATGCTGCTATCATGACAGCTCTAGATTGCAATTTTTAGTGGTTGGTGTGATCAGTGTACTTGAAGCTTTACCTTTGGTCAGTGTCCCAGAACCCTTCCTTTCCTTCAGCAGCAAATCACTAAGGGAGGAAAAGCCCAGCAAGGGAGGCTTGGCTCCATGGACTTAGATTTAGGATTTTAATAATACCATAAATTAATGTGTTTCACCTGCTGCACCTGTTTAGATTCTGCATTCAGACCAATGCTTTTGTAGTTTAACTGTTACTGATTGAGCTGAGCAGAAAGAGTGTTTAACAGATAAAATTTTCCAACTGTGTTAAGCCGGATATGATTCATCTCCTGGCACTCTGTCCTGTTGGATTTAACCATAAATTATCTGTACACACTGAAACTGCATGTACTGGGTTTGTGTGGCAAGGTTTTGCTACAGGGGTGGTTTCTGTGAGAAGATGCCAGAAGTTTTCCCCATGTCCAGCAGAAGTGATGCCAGCTGGCTCCAAGACTGACCCATTGCTGCTTATGTCCAAGCCCGACAGACATGGTAGTAGCACCTCTGGGGTAACAGGTTTTAGAAGGGGAAGTAAAACACCTGTACGACATCAGCTGCAGCCAGAAAAAGGAATGAGAGTATGTGAGAGGAACAGCCCTACCAACACCAAGGTCAGCGAAGCAGGAGCAGGAAGGGGTGCTTCAGGCACAGGAGCTGAAATTCCCCTGCAGCCCCTGGAGGCCTACAGGGCAGCTGAGATCCACCAAGAGCCCTTGGAGGACCCCACCCAGAAGAAGATGGACGCATGAATAAGGCTGTGACCCCACAGGAAGTCTACACTGGAGCAGGCTTCTGGCAGGACCCATGACTGTGGAGAGAGGAGTCCAAGCTGGAGTAGGTTTACTGGAAGAACTTGGTTTATTTTTCATTAACCAACTTGGATTTGATTGGGAACAAGTAATTGCCGCAAGTCGTGTCTGTTTTGCTCATGACAGTTATTGCTGAGTGACCTCTCCCTGCCCTCGTCTTGACCCACGAGCCTTTTGTTTTATGTTCTCTCCCATGCCCAGCTAGGAAGAGAATGACAGAGTGCTTTCAGTGGGCACCTGACATCCAGTCAGGGTCAACCCACCACACCGAGTTACTGCAGCTGTTCAATAGACTCATTTATCTCAATGATTTGAAGTATTTGGAGGTCAGAGGATCTCACAGTGAATCCCAGGGATCTTGTTTCTCTAATAACTAATCTGGCTATGGTTCTTTCAAATTTCTAGAGTTGGCAGCAATTTCCTAAACCTGTTCCAGAGCCTATCAGAGCTTGCTTTCCTGATCAACAAGAGGCTGTTCTGCTTTCCAAGACGTGAAGAGGCAAAACCATGATGCCCGATCATACTGGCAGCTTTGCTTTAGTCTATCCTAAATATCAGCTACTTCACATTATTAAGCTGGAATCACCACATATTTTCTCTGATCTAACTTGTCAGGGAGCCTATGGCTACCACACAATGTTTGCCACTTGATGCCCAGAACTGGAACATTTTTGTGAGAGAGGTAGAGGCTGTAGAGGCAGCAACTGGAAGAAGAAAAAAAAGCGAGGCTTTCACATGGCAGACCAGTTGACAGCATTAAGCAGATGTTTTTCATTTGTAAAAAAACCCATTTCTCTCTTATCTTTCTTGCTGTGGTCAGTCCCAGTGGAAACCACTTGAAAGTTGTAGAATAAAGACAACATCATAGCAGTGATACCAAGGGAGAAAGTGAGGAATTTTGGTTTGTTCTGGCTTTTTTTTTGCTGTCCCAGTGTGAATAAATAGGAGATATACTGAAGCACCCTATGGCAAGTCTCACTCTAAGTTTCCTCCATGGGAAATGTGGTAAGAAAAGGATAATGAAGCTACATTTGTTGTCAGTGATGACCTACCCCATGGGAAATGTATCTTTTCTTCAGTCCTGTTTTTGCTCCACGCTATAGCTACTCAGGCACTCAAGTGTGAAAATTCGGATCACAAACATGAGTTAAAAATCCAGGTTCCTGTATGATATCTAACAAAGATAATCAGTTTAAAAAAGGGTCATAGAAGTCAGCACGTTGTATGAAGTACACTTAGTTCAACCAGAAGAAAATACAGAAATAGTGCTGGAAATCTTGCCTTTCTCTTTTCTTTGAGGTATGTACTTGCATTTTTAACTTACTCATTTAGTTGAGAATTGTTTTTACAGCCTAAAAATCATTGTGAAAACTGTGCTTTCTTTTAAAATATCATTGCTGAGTCATATGAGCCATAAGACTGCCTTGACATATAAGACAAGGCAGCATTATTCTCTTCTTGTACAGAAGGAAATACAGACTCTGCTCATCAAGAGAATGGCCTAAGTCCTCTGCATCCTGGGAATGTTCAAACTCACCATTCCAGGAAAGAACCTAAACCCTGGAAGAGCACCACTTTCTACATTTACTTTTGAAACAAGGGAAATAACAAGGGGGAACAAGACATTTGTTCACCCAGCCTTCTGCAGCCTCAGGCAGGTTGAAGACACTCCAGTGTGAGATGGGATGTAACAGAGTTCCTCAAGGCAAAGAATGACTTGGGTCCAGGTCTCTGGCTCCATGGGTGGGTGTCAGCATCTAAAGTGGTATATAAAAGGCATTGGGTTGCACATCTGTTATCCACTTGAATGAGTTTTGGTTCTTCAGAAGAATACTTACAGTGTCATATGTTCAGGAATATGTTCTGCAGATGGAGAGAATAAAGGCACTACCCTGCAGCATTTCCTTCAGTTTCTGGCATCTGGAGATGGACAAGTGTTTTGACTCCACCTTTCCTAGTTTCTTGCAGGCTAGTTGTAGACACTGCCCTGCCCAGTGTGAGGTTTTGAGTCCCAGACAGCATTGGGGGTATGCACGGGATGTATTACACAGGCCTTTAAACTTCCATTCTGATACCAAGCCATCCAGTTTGCCTTTTCTCTCCCACACTGTGGTAGGTTGAGCCTGAGCTGATGGACAGCTCATTTGACCAGTGGCGCTTTTCGAAATTTCCATATTTGAAGGCTGGAGAGGACAGGAAGTGTCTCTCTCTTCCTGGGTTTTTGGCTGTTCCCGCAGGAGTGGGGGAAAATGGCGGCTGAGGTTTTCACTCCTCGGAGCGGCCTTGAGCCCCCCTCCCCCTCCCTCGGTGCTGGGGCAAGGCCCTGGGATGCCGGCGGGAGAATCTCCTCAGAGCTCGGCAGCTGAGAAACAACTGTGTTCGCTGCAAGTAGCTGCAACATCCAGACAAGGCTCCTGAGGACTGCCCCACCTCCACGTGGCTGCGGAGACTTTGACAGAGACCGATGGGGCTAAAAGACTAACATCAAGAAGCCAGCAGCACAGAGTGAATGGGGCTTTCTTCATCATAAAGCCTGAACGACGGACTATTCTTCATCATGGCGTTTTCAAGGTCAGAAAGAAAGAAAGAGAAAGTGAAGCCGGGAAATGGCGGACGGGGAAGAAAGAGGGGCGTGGTCACGCTTGCAGCGCGAAAGCTTAAAACTGCCTTCTGCAAACTGTAGTAGAATCTGTAATATTCCAAACTGTTTTTCTCTTTAATCCATTTAAAAGACATGGGGGGGGATGATGAAGAGTTTTGAATGCAGCCTATGTGCAAAGGGGACCACGCCAGGTGCCCAGAAGTGTGGGAAGCTGTAATGTGTGGAGCTGNCTCTTCTCTTTTCACTAGAAGAAGTCAAATGATTTCTTATTACACATCATTTACAAAAGTACTTCTTCATTTTCTGTATTAACAGTGTAATTTGATGAGTTAACCTAGAAAAAACTGTCTGAAGACATAGTACAAAAAAATAAAGGACATGAGAAAAATATGTAAAGAGATCATAGAAAGCTGATCGTTTAACCACCATTATTATTCAATATGGTGTTAGTGAAACACTGAAGAAGCCACCACAATTACCTGCAGTTAAAATTACAGCCCTTCATGAAACCCTCCACATGTGTGTGCACCAGGAACGTATCTGCTGATGGCAACTGAAGAGAAGTTTCAGCTGTCTTTGAAATCAGCTGGATGTGCTTCATTCAAATATGTGAAATCATCTAGAACATTCTGCTTCTCTGCTTGGCCATCATTACAAGGTTTTATGATACAGTTTCCTTGACAAAGGAAAGGTTTTATGATACAGTTTCCTGTAAGCTATCTTCCTCTGCCTACAGCACTTACTGTGCACAGAAACCACAAGGAACACCTTACCACCTTGTCATTAGGCAGGTTATTGCTATCCAAATACCGCCCCACGGCACTGTGACCAAAAACCTAGAAAGTGTGCTTACACCACCTGGGAGTCTGTAGGTTGGCACTCTCTCCTTACCACTGGAAAGAAACACCAAGCATTTTTTTCCAGCCATGCTATAGTCAATAGTACCTACCCCATGCTGGCTGAGGTCACACAATATTGGCCATAAAAGGTTGAATAATGGCTCCAGCACCAATTATTTAATGAAGGAACATACGTACTTGTGTCATCAATATAGGTACCTTCAGTGCTGGCACTGAGGGCATCCCAAGTGCTGTCAGAATAGCTACACTACCCACAGCTTGTGGATACTGTTTTCAGCACAGCAAGAGAAGAAAGGCAAGTGGCCAGTCTTTGCATCCTTGCTTATGCTACTGGTTCTGTCTTAGCTCCACATAGCTCACAGCTGGACTAGTGACCCCTACCAACCTGGCCCAGCAGGCTGACCATTCCAGGTTACTGCTGTGAGCCATAAGTTGACCTGTTCTGGCCCCCATGAAAAAAAGTTAAAAGAGTAAGTAAGAGCATGTACAGAAGATAGAGAGCTTCCACAGTTTTTAGTGTGCATTTTATTTCAATGAAGCTTTTTGTTTATAATAAAAAAGGCCTTAAAAAAAAGAAAAAGAGAAAGCAATAAATAGCAAAATGTTCCATTTAAGGTTTCAATCCAATCCTCTCTGAAACAGCCATCCAGAGCCCCTTCTAATTCCTCTCCTCACACAACTCCTACGTAGTTTTGTGCTAGATCTGAACCAATAGCTAAGAGTGTCTTCCTGGACCTAGACCAGAAATTGAGGTTAGGGCTCCTGAAGCCACCACGTACATCACATTCTCAGGTGCTCTCTGGGCTTTTGCCTGGCTACTTACTTCTTTAAGGTCCTGAACTAGGGGAAGTCTGAAAGCAGAGGCTGTTGATGGCTTTCCTTCAGAAACAGCCTTCCACACAGTGTACAGCTAAGGGCCCAATGTGTATGTGAAGGCATGAGAGGATGAGGGTGTAAGAGCTGGAGAGATCACAAGGATACCTTTGGAGACCTCTGTGTGGGCAGGGAATACTGGGTTGAAACCATGCACATAGTTCAGATCAGCTCATACTAATGAGTAGTGAGTGTGTTGCAGATAACTTCCAAACATGTAACATCTTGCAAGCAGGTGAGGATTGGGAATGAAACCCAGTTGTGCTCCAATGGGACAACATATATGCACCTCCAGAGACTTGTACTTTAAATCTGAAGTTTTAAAAAGTAGAAATAATTTTAAGTAGTTTCCTCTTTAAAAGCCAGATGGGCAGTTAAAGTTCCTTCCCAATGAAGAGGGGTGAGAAAAGTCTTCTTGGGCCATGTGAACTTATAAACTCATCAAAGAAGGTTAAATATGAATGACTACTCATCAATATGCAAACTATTATTTAATTCAGTTGTCAGACTGAAATACATCTTTGAAGTCTAATCATGTATAAAGCATATTGTGCCTTTGTGTGTGTATATATAGATGTACAAATAAAATATTTATAAATGTTATATATGTTCATATATATTATATGAATGAAGAATTTTTTATCTTCCTATTCAATTTTCCATTATTTTAAGTTCAAGGTTATCAGATTGTTGTTTAAAAACACATCAGACCACCTCTCGAATACAGAACACCACATTTTTTTCTTGATTTGAATGAAGTGCCATTCAAAAACCCTAAATCAAATTTTAATTTAGTCTACTTTATTACTTGGGGTAGAACATACAGCTTTAGGGACAAACAACATCTTCCAACTTGCAAGATTTTTGTATTACAAATGTATGGTGGTCAATACGGTTCCTCTGCAATATGAACATTAGAAATGTTAATTGGGATATCAGTAAAAATACAGTAGTTCCTTTGGACATAGTGGAGGAAAATTCAGTTTATTCTAACGTGAACTTTGAATAAGAATCCAAAGTTAAGAAAACTGAAATTGCATTTCAAACTACATTTTCTCTTTTAAACTTGTGTGGTACAGAGAGTATTGATCTTATTTTAAGGCTCTACTTTCAGCACTTTACAATAAACATTCTACAAAATTTTGCACTTCATCTTTTTCTTACAAAAAAATCCCCAAAGGCCATTGATGGAATGAGTAACAATGGGATTCATTAACATTCCTAAAAGATTCTTGAAGATTCACAAGACATCCAATGCTTTCAATCTGTGTGCGGTACCTCTTTACATGATAGCTCACTACAGTTACGTCAACACGTCAATGAGAAACATGAGGCTATTGCACAAAATGTGATTGAGGAATAATCCAAGAAGACAGAAATTATTCCAGGAAATAAAGGCCCCCTGAGGAGCTTGCTCAAACCCTGAATGAGCAGGCTCTTCGCTGAGGGTATGTTTTCCAAATGCAATGAAGGAGGAAGCCTTTAGGTCTAATCAGCTTCATGATGAGACCCTGAGACTTGAGGAGCACCAGAGCCTCTTTTTACAGTCTGTCAGCACAGGCATGGCACCCATCCCTAAGGAATGCAGTAATTTACACATTACCTCAGGAATACAGCCATACAAACGCTGCTGTCCTTTTACCTGGGCCTATGAGTTTCTCAGAAACATTTGTGTTCCCAGCAGGCTTCTGATGCAACAGTGCCTTATGTACCACACTACTGCTTTAACAACTTCTTTCCAGTCAGGTCTGATCTTAGTTTGGAAAAATTTGGGAATCAGAAAGGGTCTTAACCCAAAAATATCATGTGTCCCAAGAGCTACCTAATAAGAAAAGATACAAATATGAAATAATCAGTAAGGAACCAGGGTTATTATCACAGTCCATAGTCATTTAAAAGTAGGAGTAAACAAGACTGAGGTTGAAAGAGGCTAATTATGTTTATCTATGGACCTTGATGACTAAGAACAAAATAGACAGAATAAAATAAATGCAACCTCTTAGCTGACTCAGCAACATCTTCTTTCCTGTTGTTCTGCGTGTCCCACTGGTCTTTTCCCCAGTCAGAAATCCCTTTTCTGGGATGTGAGTATCTTAGTGTCCCTATTCACATCTCCCAGGGACCCTTCATATTTCAGAGTGTCTTAGCACTCCAGTCAAACTGCTGAGACAAATCTTTGCTGGCAGGTGCTTGCACAAGCAAGAAGTCAAAGAGAATATACTTTGATCCATCATTGATCAGAGAATGCTTTCCAAGGGTCAGCCCATGTTAGAATCCTTGTTCAACTACCATCTTCAAAAACTATGTGGTCTACTTGCCTATTGGACTTCCTTGACCAGACCCCTTAAGAAGTAACATTCCACACTTACAATTGTCTAAAACTGCTAAAAATTTAGGAGTGCAAGCCTAGTTCTTCAGCTTTATGTGAGGAGTGAATGTTAGCCATTGCTATTCACGGTTATTTCTCCCCCATTTCCCCCACACTTTTGCTGGCTCAATATTTTCTAGAGGAGACCCCTTCCGTAGGCTCTGTCTTTTAGAAATACGTCCTCCAGCAACCATCACCAGGTCACCTAAACCAAATGGAAGCCTATGTCCTTCTCAGATACACAAGTAATCAACACCATGGGGATAACACCTAAAAGGCAAATCCACTCCATGATGGACCAAATCAGATCTTGGAGAGATTCTAGTACTATCTTTCCAACACCTGAAACATAAAATGCCCCAAGCCCTCTTGCCAGGGCACTTCATTTTTCAAAATTAGCTGCATTTCAACAGCTTGAACCTGTGACTCAAAGATCATTAACCTACTTCCTCTGCCTTTCTGCAGGAAATTAATAGAAAGGTGTCTTCTAGTATCTTACATGTGTATGATTTTCCTGTGGCTTAAAAAAGATTTACTCTACAGTAACTTCTAAAATAAGGTTTCACTCTCAGCCGAGACTCTTCTTGCCAGATGATAGCTCAGACTGACATTTTTTTAATGGCTCAATATGTAGCTCTGAAAACTATGGGTTCAGTGCCAAAAATAGATTGACTTTTAATGAGAATAGCATTTACCAACCTACCAGTAATTCACTTATCACATACTGTCATTAATGTACCAATAATTGTAAATTGCTTTTGCCTACAGAAGCTCTGCTCACAAGGTCCTGTGAAGTCAGCATCTTAGCCTTTATGTAGACTGTAACATCTTGCTTGGCTAGTGAATGTAATGTGTCATTTATTTTTACTGCCTCATTTGTACATAGTTCCCATTTCTTTCAGAAGCTATATTCTGCTTTCCATGACCGAGCTATCTATCTTTATAAAGGGATAAGAATCCTTTTAAACGATGAGTGCTTAATTCTGCGCTTTATTGAGGCTGAAATACAGGCTGCCACACTGTATTCTAAAAACCAAACAAAAGAACAAATTGGAGAGCCAAAAGATTTCAAAAGGGCTGTTTGACAGATAAAACAACTCTCTGTATCAGAACCACTGGGATTATTAAAGGTGCATGTGGTTTCATTCCCCCATGAACAGTTAGAAACTCCTTTCCTGAACTGTATACAGAGTAGAACACTCAAGAGTTCCTCATCTTCTCAGGACAGCACTCAGGTGCAACAATAATTAATCAAAAACAGAAAGAGGGAAAATTATCACTACATAGTTCATGGGAAATACTGTGAAAATACAATTTCATTGTTTAAATTATGTCAGGAAAAAGAAGAATTTAAAGCCTTCTGAAGAGCCACGGATAAATGTGTTTGCCGTGTCTGTATGACGTCAATCAGGGATGAAGCCAGAATTTTTCTAGAGCTGAGGCTCAAAGACAAAGCCTTGGGAAGAGGAGGAAAATACATTATTCTGCAGTTTCAACTGAAATCTCTATGCATGTTACTGATTTTTTTAGAGCTTCTTTACAAAATTAACTATTAACTAATTAGCAACAATAGTAATGCAGAGATGACCAATCACAAGATAAAAATTCTATAGTTGTTCAGTGATAGTTGCATAAAACTCTCAGCAAACAACCAATTACTTCTATGATTTTTCCTCAAAGAGGAATAATACAAAATTTAAATAATCAAATTGTATTTTCCATATCAGGTTTTCTCATAGAAGTGTTGCATCCATAGCCTGGAAGCAAGCAGTAGGTAGAGTTAAATTACCATTTATTTTAGATAGCATTGCTTGGCCTCAATCTAGGTTTGTAGGGAAAAAACTGGAGGGGAAAACACAACCATTACAGAGGAATTATAGTAATTTGCAAACGGAAAAGTGGGTCAAATCTGCTGTATGAATTATTCATAATGAATTGTTCATTCAGATTTATATTGGATAGATTTGAAAACACTGAGATTGAGACCAGAATTCCTGTAAAGGTGAAATTACTTCAGTGTGTTACTGAGAATAGCTATAGTATTTTACTTTATGAAATATCGAGTTGACATTTATTTATTCATTAGGGTTACCTGCATTAGAGAACAATTCATCCATCAAGAAAACTCTAAGGACAAAATGACACAAACAGAATGTGCATTGCATTAATGGCTAGCATTTAAGAGAGGATGTCAGAGAGAACCTGACTAAAAATATCCACTGATACTAGAAAATCACACTCCAGGCTCGAGCTTCCCCAGTAATAGGGTGCAGGGCAGTTCGGCAGGCACAGAAGCTGAATGCAAGATGCATCTCTCTTTAGGACTGACTCATCCTTTCTGCTGGCACAATCTGTTTTCCCCAGCATGCAAACATTTAATCCAGCCCCCTGGGGATGTTTATGCTGATAAATAAACGGGCTCTGTTTCGACTTCACTAACAAGCTGTCTCTCATTCACATCCGCTCTAAGTGGCACTAGACACAGGCATGGTGAACAAAAGCCTGTTGGGTCTATCAGCCCAGATGTGTCCTCCTGCTTTACTTAGAAGTACAGCTGTGGAAGAGATAAGGAGGTCTCCACCAGCTTCCCCTCCACACCTGCCTGTGCCCACCCCACAAAGGACATGTGTCAGGGAGGCAGACACCCTGCCAGGCCAGGCCTTTTGGGTGCCTGATCAGAGCAGTCTCTGCAGCACAACCACTTGGGCAAGGACAGGGCACAAGAGCCCTGCAGCAGCACCCTGCCACAGGAAGTTGTCCTCCAACAGCATCTTACTGGATCCTTTCAGGGAAGCACAAACTTGGATAAGATGTGCTTTTTACTGGAGAGCTGCCTTATTTTTTATAATTTATTTTTGGCAACTGCTTTGGTTTAACATGCATGTCGTGGGGAATCCTCATTCCTGAGAGACAAATTTGTCCTTGACAGAACTGCACTGATTAGAACAGTTACATCAGGGATGGATCTGGCCAATTATCTTTTCAATTTGGGTAAACATGACTTAGCTGCTTTAGCTTCATGTGCTCAGATAATCAATACACACAGCAGACACAAAGGCAAATCCATTGCATAGCTCCACTGGACACAGCTGAGGATATATGCTATAACATAGGCAAGACTACACAAGTCCTACAACTTGAAAATGTATAGTGTGTCTCTCTCAGCAAAGGACAGTTCTTGGCTTTGATCACATACATGCCAAACAGAACCCTTTTTAAATGCTCATGACTCCCATTCTTGTTTTTTTTGGTACTATTGACTCAAAAGAGAAGTACCTTTAGTATTTAATAGTGTGTAGGATTACACGGCATTAGAAAGATGACCTTTTTATTCCTCTCCGCAAGTTACATGAAGTGCTTGTAAAACATGCTGAGCATTGCTCTCTGGGCTGCTGAGTGGCAGAAAAAATATAGCAGCTGAAAGGAAAAGGTGCAGGTTAGGTAACTATTTTAAGAGATTTTTTTTCAGTTTTTTCTAGCAGCCGCTGACATTTTATTTATTGTACATTTGGAAAGAGTGGTGGGTCAAAAATTCCTCACTTCATGCATCAGCCCAGGGGAGAGATTCTGCTTGAGAAATATTACCTTCTTTTGTAAATGTTGAAAACTTGCATAATATTTTTGTGTAGCCTCACTTAGTGCTACAGCTACCATCCACTCTGAACTCTGCTTTAGAAATATTATCTGCTCTTGTATCCCCTGGGCACACGAGGCTCGGGTCAGAGTGGTTGCCTTCTCAGGTCTTGGATGATGTCTGGGTCTCTCCAAAAGGATGGCACCTCTCCAAAAGGATGACGCCCCTGGCTACCCTGGGATCAGTGCTGAATATCTCCCTCTCCCTCTGTCAATTTTTTTTTTTTTAAAGCCCACTCTGTTAGAACTGACATCTGCAGAAACACATGAGGGTAAAGGCAAACTATCCACTGACGTGTCTACAAGGTCCAAACCCACCTAAACCATGGTTATATTGCAAGAGACAGACAAACCTGTGGCTAAAAGAATTGAAAACAGTACAGAGAAGTCCTACCTATCTTGCCCTCTAGCATCTTCCAGAACTTCCTCATGAGGACCCAGGACATACTGGTTCTTGGGATCTTCATCTGGGCATGAGTGACCTTTTTATTTCTCTCCTACCTCATCAGTTAGAGTTCAGCCCATAGAAAAGCAGTTTCTTGGCTGATTTGATGACTTCATTTCCCAAGTTATCACCAAGAACTGGCTGCTAACAGCCATTCTTTGCTGAGTTTTGAAGTTTTGTTCCAGAATGAAGGTTAAAAAAACAGAGAACTGATGAGGCAGACTTACAAACAACTAAATGGTCTTTAACTCATGGGAACAGTTGGGGCATAGTTGTTTGATGTGGATGCAGGCAGACGTGCACTGAATAGTCACAACTAGATTACCCTCTCAGCAGAAAGAAAACAGCACTATCAGCATCTTACCTTCCTCAGCTCCTCACTCTGCAAGATACTCCTGGTTTATCACTTCTGCCTGCTAAAACTGCTCTGTCCATGTGAGCCTCACAGTCATTTTAATTGAAGTCCAACATTATGTCCCCAAAGAGGATGCAAGTGTTGCATCGAACCTGGGTCTCCTCTCACCTCACAGAGCGTTCTCATCCTTGTGGATAAGAAATAAGGGAAAGGGAAGGTAACAATACTTCCTCCTGGGTGTTTTTCTGCTCATCATCTTCTTTCTTGCTTAAAATCTCACATAATTTGTCACAAGATAACTGCACTTCTCAAGGAATATAGCCCTTGAAAAAAATACCCAACAATTACTCTTGTTGCAGTTATCCTGGAATGAAATAACGAGACACATTCTTGTCGGAAAATGATGGACCTCACACTCTGGCCCTAAAGCAACCTCCAATAATTCACTCTTCTCCCTATCTTCTCAATGCCTTTTCAGTATTTGTTCTCCTTTATGACTATCTCCTCAATGACAGCTGCTTCTCCAGCACCCTGGAGATGACACTATACTAAAAATTTTGATAGAATAGGTGAAAGGAAAAGAGGGTCAGTGAGAGGGCTTTGTGAAGACTCAGGGTTGACAGAATGCTGTAGCAAGGTGGTCCATGCTGTAATCTGAGAACTGCATCAGCTTGTGGAGCACATCCTATGGGCACACATAAGTGGGGCAGTAGGTCATGGGACTGGTGATGGATAAAGCCTTCCACAATTCCTCCTACTCCAGGACTAGCACTATAATCACACAGGATAAGACCCTACATACTATGTTTCAAACTCTTACTTACGTTTGGGAAGTTTCTTTGGATTTTCAGCACTCTCATGACTGAGCCAGTGTCCCAGTCAGCATGGCTTTCAAAGTGTGCACTTTGGGGACCAACAGTTTCAGGTCAGTTCACAGTTCACAGCCCCCTCTGTTACTGCAAGAAAATTTTAGAAACCACAAACGGACATACACTCTTTGTTCAGCTTCTGCAAGTTTGCTGCAGTACACTCGTATCAGCACAGAACTGAAATAGCAGCCAAAAAAGCAGAGCAGGAGATTGCTGTCTGCACCAGCCATATCCAGCCCTGGGCCCTGCGAGGGAACGGCTGTTTATTCCATCACTAAATAGGATGAGTAAAATTGGAAAAAAAAAAATCCCTGTTGCCCTTTAAGACCCATCACAAAATTGACTAAGGATGCTATGTTATTCTTGTCAAATTTAGTTGGCACCATAATTTTATTTGCATTTGATTCACAGGTACAATAAAGGGGAAGATATAACACTAGACAGAAGCAAGTATTATGTGACAGGAGTATTAATCTCACAAAACTATCACCTGCATCAAGTGTCTGGGGCAAGAAATAACAATCTCTTTGTAGCACTTCAGTGTCACACACTTATTACAAACTACATCACATCATTCCATAAAGAGCCATTGAAATACTTATTTGAACTATAAAATTATGTAATATTTTCAAGATAAATACATTCTAAGTTAATGCCAAAGTTTATTTCCTAGTATTTCTCTTTCTATATCAGATCCAGTATTCCTAACCTAACAAATCTCTTTCAGTCAGATATAGTATTTCATGTGTCAGTAAATTTAATTATTACTATTGAATGGGCATTAATTACCCATGAGCTGCATTTGAAACTTAGATGTTGTTCTTATCCAAATTGCAATCTGTTGGTCACACAAATGTGTGCAAATGCAGTCTGATTTGATTTGCTAACCAAGGAAGAACCCACAATTTCATTAAGAAACAGCTGAGGAAGGGAAGATTTCTTCATTAATAAAAACAATTAGTGAGTTGCCCAGTTGTGTTACAAAGCAGCCAGCTACTTTTAGGCTGGCACCCTGGCAGACTAATAGTCCAGTGCTAATTGGGATACACTAGTCAGGGTTATTCAGCTTCTGGTTCTTATTTATTCTGATCTCCATCCAAAAGGAAATTTATTTCAAACATTTTCTTTAAAATAAAATAAAAGCTTTATTTACTCTGAAACATCAACTGGTGAAACCCTTGTTATAGGAATATTTGAGAGGACCATGAGGCAGGTTTGCCAAGGAAGAATGCAGCCTTTTGCTGCCAGTGGGGTTGCCACAAAAACAGGGAAAGGAGACTGTAATTCCTACTCCACCATCCCGACTCTCAGAACAAGCTTGGTGAGAAAATACAGGCATCTCTCAGACCAAGTCAGGCTCAGGGGTCTGACCCTGCAGTAGCTGCAGATCTTCAGGGAAGCATTAAGGCTTTCTAAGGACCTCTGCCTCTTTTCTCCCACCTTGAAGATGGTGAACTATCTACAAACAAAAAAAGTATTGATAATGATGATGATGATGAATGTTCATCATCAATAGGGTAAAATCCCCCTGTCAGTAGCTGCTTTTTATATACCCTGACTAAGCTTCTCATCTTAAAAAAAAAAAAAACAAAAAAGCTAAAAATGTGAATAAAAACGACAACAAAACCCCCACAAACAAAAGGGATCTACAAACAGAAAAACCCAAGAGTAAATCAAAAGAAAAACGGAAAACAAGGAGTGAACCACAAACACACAAAATCCCAAGTCCCAGGTTATACACTTAGTCCTACCTATTAAAAGTTATCAGGGTTGCCCTAGCCATGTGTGTAGCATAGTTGCTTCTTTTCATCCCCAGAAAACTCCTCCATAAAGATAATTTGGACTTGAGTCAGCTGTTAGTGAGAGCCAATCAGATTCCCCGGTGTCCTATCTGCAAACACAGTGCCCAGATTGGTTTGGTACCCTCTGCCTAACCTCAGCTATTTACTCCAGTCTGCATCCTCACAGCATGTCCAATAGACGCCAGCAAAACCTGGAACATCCCAAAATGTCACAATCATAAAGTGGTTTGGGTTGGAAGGGATCTTAAAGATCAATTAGTTCCAACTTCCTGTCACAGGCAGGGACATCTTTCACTAGAACACGTTGCTCAAAGCTACATCCAACCTGGCCTTAAACACTTCCAGGGATAGGGTATTCACAACTTTTCTGGGAAACCTGTTCCACTGCTTCATGACCCTCACAATAGAGATTTTTTCCTTATATCTAATCTAAACCTACCCTTCCTCAGTTTAAAGCCATTACCTGACTTGAAACTATTGCATTACCTGACTTGCAGCCATCTGATTTATTTGCTTGACTTTAGCTTTCAACCCTAGTTGAGTAATTATGCCTTTCATTCATCTTTGGGAAATTTAAGTGTGAAGCTTTAGATTCCTTGAAGTTCTTGGGTGATGGATGGAACAGACGATTTCTAGTGGGGTGTTCAGAAATATGTCCTTTTCTGACTTACCTCCTATCTATGGAGGCATCTGTATCCTCCTGTGCTGCTCCACACCAATGAACAAGATCACACAGCATGTCAGGAAAAGAGGTGCTTACAGGTCAGAGTATTTCCTTGAAGCAGTGCAGACACAGTACAACTTATACTAAGGCAATTAACTCAAACTGAGTGGAAAAGAATAAAAAGAAGCCATTATGTTAATGCCTTGGGTTTTAGCTTTTATATTTTTCAAATCCTATATTGCTTAGTGTGAAACTCTGAGGTGTTTTATAGCCTGCTGCTGCTGTTCTCTCATGCTAAGATAGACATAACAAAGTCCCTAGGTTTGCTCTCCAAGGACACCCAGGCTGTCCTGGGCCCAAAATGTGTAAATCAGCATCTTGGAGAAGGGGGGCTGAGCTTAGAGAACTTACATCATTAGCTGAAGTTTTAACTGGAGAATTTATGCTGATATGCAAATGGACCAAACCCATAAATGTGTGAAGAACTCATGACTTCTCGTCCATCTTGGGGTCCATTTTGGAAGTAGCCTCTGGGCTCCCCAGGGTGTACCTTTAAAGGCCTTTCAAATAAATATCACCTTTATTCCCTTATTGCTGTTTAGTCTTTGTTTCCAGGCAGCCACTTCAGGCATCAGTGTCAATTCTGGTATAGTTTTCCACCTCTAACTGGTCAATTATTGGGCATGCTCCATGAGACAGCACCTGTCCTTCCATGTGAAGCATACTTTTGGTTGGCAAAAAAACCAAACTGGGGCAAACAATCAAAATTACTCCTTGTTTAGTGAAATCACCTTTGCCAAGCCACACAACAGAGTAAACAACCTGAAGGAAAACCATTTGTCATAACCAAATATATCAGAATGCAAATACTATATGAAGAATGTAAATATCCCTTGAAGATGCCCCATAAATACAATGATAGCAAAATTAGTTTATTTGCTTGGGTTCTAAATGTATAATACAGTAGTCATCAATCTGTACAGGTAAAATGCAAGAAAAAAACAGTGCAATCAATCAAATATGAAACTTTCCTGCAAATTCAAGGAAAATTGCTTTTTAGATGATATGCAGTAAAGCACAACTGCATGACCATTGACTTTTATCAGCTTGGACACAGGCAAAGCCTACCAGTCATGAAGAATTTCCCTGTTGCTGGTGGGAATTTTTTAAAGATTTATTATTTTGCTGACCACAATGTTTTAGTGCATGGTTTCTTTTTGAGATTTTTGTTTGGTTTTTTTTTGCTTAATGATCATTAAGCAAAATTTTACACAAACTGCCCATGCAGATGTGCAAATAGACTCAACATTTGTGAATTCCTACCAAGGTCAGACTTCACTAGTAAAAATATTTCATTCATTGTCTTTTTTCTTTTATAGAATAAAGTGTGTTATCCTACAGCTGGTGAAATATATAGTTTGAAATGAAAACTCCAAAGGGCTATTTCTGACCTTCACAGATTTAGGTCAAATCCAGCTATGAAAGTCAGCAACATAGACACCTCCAAGAAAAACATCAGATCTATCAAAAAATGAACTAAAGCCTTCTATTTCACAACCCTCATATGGCAAATTGGATTACAGCTGTAGGAACACACCCTCAAAAGGCAAACATGGTGGGCGAAAACTGATGTGATCTTGTACAGTGAAAAAGTCTTTATGAGTTAACTCCATTATAATACAATTCCCTCAACATAATTACTCAGGCACAACCTTAACACATAATGAAAGATGGTACTTTTCCTATTTGTCCTTGTTATAAATGTCACAAACCATTCTTGATCCACCCAAGAAGCCCTGTTGGGCACATAACCTATTGGTTTGTGCTGGAAGACATGGTGAATTGCTTTTGGGGCTACAGCTGAGAAAGCCTAATTCCTTCCTCCACTCAAAAGGCAGGTATGAAGAAGGCAAATGGGACAATGTCTTTCTCTGCTCTTTGAGTTCAGTTACTATGTCCAGGGACATGTCCATTGCTGCTCACAAATTCCTGGCCTTTGTCATTGCTCATTGCATGTGCCAAATAGTACCACTGGATGCTGCATTCTTTCTCACCTGCAATGTGCCAGGGCCATGGGCAGTGCCTCCAGCTGTGCTGGGCAAAGGCTTCTCAGAAGGGCTCTTATGACATGGGGATATGAAGCTGTCCTTGCTGCATAATGGAGGAAGCTTTATCCCATGCTGACAGCAGCAACTGGTCTTACCCAATGGCACTGGGTAAGATCATGCCATCTCCTGGTGTGCAGGGCTGTGCTAAATGACACCGGTCTCATTTGGGGGAATTTGTTGTTAAAACCACAGACAAATCTTGAGCTGTCTGTGAATCTCACCTGCTTGAAATATGGCAGGTGAAGTAGTACAGTTGAGAATGCAAGCCTCTACCCTGTACCCCATGTCCTTCTTCTCTATGAGAGCTCAGTGGGCTCAAAACAGGGAAGAGGGATGCAGTCTCCCTATGCTTTCACAGTGACAGGGTGCTGGGAGCTGGGTGGCAGAGGAGCTGACCCCAGTCTGGAAGGTGCCTGCCAGTGACTCCTCCCAGGGTTAGCTGATAGTGGACATATAGCATGCCCCTGAAGCACTGTATTTTGTACCCACTCTGCCCAGTCATCAGGTAAAAATTGTCTTCTACAGCATGGCTATACACTAGCCTAGTCTAGATTGATGGAGTCTTGATCTCATCTAGGGGCTCTGGACTCAGCCACAGTTCAAATATAATAAATGACTCAACAACAGGCTTTGTGTGCTTCTGACAGCTTCTTCTCTGGAAAACAAACCTGGGAAATGTCTGTGCGACTCAGGAAGTAACTAGAGGTTGTATTTCTCTTAGTAAGTATAAGAAAAGCAAACCCTGTTGCACTATTCCATTGTTTCTGGAATGTGTCAAGAGCTAGCGCAGAGGATAGCATAATAACATGCCAGCAAAATTAAAGCACAGCTGGAAAAAGCAGGTATTAGTTCGTATTCTGGGGGTACTTTCTATAGTACCAGAAAAATGACAGTTTAATGGCCTTTATGTTATAGGTTTACCAATGTGCTTTACCTTGTTTCAGTAATTTCAATAGTAAAAGAGGAGAATCATGAGTATGTACCGATTTTGAAGTTGAAGGACAGCAATCATTTATTATTTTGAAATGCTTTGTTTCATTCAAATGAATTGGAGCTCAAACCACTGCAATAAGAAGTTGGCATCTTTTCACTGAGGCACTGTTATAATTCTGTTATATTGTAATGTGTGTTACAAAATGAAATGTTGAAATTACACAGACCAGTAGATAAAGTATTTACTGAGAATCTATCTGACAAAGAGGGCATGATTTGTTTAAAACACTGCCTGAACAGATGCAACAAACACAAAATCATGTGTCTTCTGCCCACCTTCAATGCTCTGCTTCAGATTAATTATTCTTCACCTCCTCATGTAAAAGTTAGTGTCTGTGAAAATCCTGTCAGCCTTAGAGAATTAAATTGTCTGCATGCTGTGGCACAGTGGATTGAAGAGATCAGATCTTTGTCCTCTCCCTGCTGCCCTACAGCTGTGATTCAGGAAATCACAGAGTCTCATTCACAGTACTTTGGGGTGGGAGGAGTGTCTCAAGCACAGACATCATGGCACAGCACAGCACAGGGAGGGTAGCATACCATAAATACACAGCATAGAACAGGATGGGTCAGGTAGCAGCAGGCAAGCATGACAATCATTTTTTCTTCCATGCTGTATAAACTGGGGCAACCACAGACTTGTCCCATCTATAAATACCAGCTTCACTTTTAGTGGTACAGCTGACACCAGCCCAGGCTTGCAGGCATCCACAACTCAATACTGAGTTATACTGTCAAAATTCAAGACACCAGTTCTTGGCTTAAGGTTCCCATCAGCCTCAGCCCTGGTAGCAATGTATTTCCCTGGGCTGATGTCCAGGTGGACATCCCACAACCAGGGCAAGTTCACCTTCATATATGACTTAGAAAAATTAAAATAAAAAAAAGGCATCTTTCTATGCATTGTTTTCTCCTCGAATAATTTGAAAAACCTGGAACTTGACAGGTATAAACAGCAGTGCTTGGTGAAGAAGGAGCTGTATGCCAACTGATTATTTCTCTTTTTCCTTTGTCCTGACACAGAAGCGCAGGTCCAACACTTGCACAAGTCTTTCTGCAGAGGCTTTGAGTCAAAATGAGACATGCTGCTTGAAGCTACCTCAGGACTTCTCTGAAGAGCTTGTATCCTCCCAAGAGATAGATCAACCCAGGTTTCCCACCACTTGTAACAATAATGTCTTTTAGTAATACTCTAATTGCTTTTACAATAGGCATTATGTGATCTACTATCTCCCTTCCTCAAACTCTCAAGTTTCACAAATAAGGCTTGCCCTTACACAGCTGATGGGAAAATTCAGCAGCTCTCTGAGGAGGAGGCCCAAATCACAGCCTGAGTGACTTCACATTTGTATGAAGATCTTCACTGGAAAAGTGCACAGCATTTATCTTACTTATCTTAGAGGTCTGCCAAGCACTTCACTGCCACACGCAGCTGAATTTATCAGGGCCTGCGGCAGGATGCAATTGAGATGCACTGCCCCCACACATGCTAACAGCCTGACTTGTACAGGGAGAAGAAAAAATAGATAAGGGAGGATGCTTCATCTTCTTGTGAGTTCAAATCTAGATCTGCAAAAGAAAGGAGTCTGGGAACACATGCTAGATAACAAGCAGAAGGTCTGACAGGTGCACAGCTTCTCAGACAGCAAACATAGGCAGTACAATCCTTATGGAGAAAAGTATCAATTAATTTAGGAAATTGCATACAGAAGGTACATGAAAACACAGTTTAAAAAAATCTCTCCAGCCAAAGAACACCTCAGGCTGCCTGCAGAGTCGTGGTTTGCTCAGTACAGGCACACTTTTCTTTCTTTTCCTCCCCCACACAGTAACACTTTTCTTCTTTGCTTTACAGTTTGCAGTGTAGAGGAATATCCACCCCTGGTTTAAGCAAGCCCCAGTGTGACACATCTCTGAAGAAGCACCCTGCAAACATGGCCTGCTTTTACACTCCCCTCTGGACAGACAATATTAGCTACTTCTGGACACAAGATGCTGAGCTGCACAAATGTTTCACTAGCTGCCCTGACCTTGGGATGGGTTTCAGCTCATTGTGATGCAGGGTAGTCATAAGATTTCCATGATGCCACTTGATCTCCAGATTGGCAGTCCTCCTCTAAAATTCTCTTTCAGCATCTGCTGCTCAAGTGACATCCACATGCGCATGACTGACATTGACACCTGTGCCAGTCCTTGGCCCAGGGAGGCATTTTCAGCTCAGGCTCAGCCATGGGATCCAGCTGGATCTGCAATCCCTGCCACTTTGCAGCTCTGTCTGTGCCAGCCAAGAGGCCCCAGAGCAGCACCTTCCCTAATTGTACTGAGACTTTCATTAAAGCATGATCAAAAGTACTTACTCCATTATTATTTATTACCCTCTTCCTCCTTTGATATTAAGGTACAAGTAATGGCAACATAAGCATAAACTGCCTCCTGTCACTTTAGTATATCTCAAGGAATTTAGTACCTTCTAGGAATTTCACTGCTATGACATAGGGACAACAGTCAGATAAAAAGGTCCAGGTACCCTTCTCTCACACACGTTTGGGAAAGTTTCCCAGAGAACTCGCAAAAATGAGAAAAAATGGCACTCAGGAGAAACCTTATTGCTCTCTACAGCTACCTGAAAGGAGGTTGTAGTGAGGTGGGATTCAGCCTCCTCTCCCAGGTAACAAGTAAAAGGATGAGAGGAAATAGCCTCAAGTTGCACCAGGCAAGGTTTAGATTGCATACTAGCAAAAATTTCTTCACCAAAAGGATGGTCATGCATTGGAAGAGGCTGCCCAGGGAAGTGGTAGAATCATCACCCCTAGAGATATTTGAAAGATATGCAGATGTGTCTGAGGGACATGGTTCACTGGAGGACTCAGCAGTGCTGAGTTAACAGCTGGACTAAATGATCTTAGAGGGCTTTTCCAAACTTGATGGTTCTACGATTCTATAAATATTCAGCAAATGTATAGAGCTACACCAGATAAGAACTTGCCATTCCTTCTGTTTCTTTCTTAAAAATACTAAGTAAATCCAATTTAAAATGCTTGGAAATTACGGGAACATAAATACACTGGACACATTTGTCTCATGGATAAGGTCTCATACACATGGTGTGAGGTTCTGATTCAAGATGTAACACATCAGGAGTATTAAGCTGGTTGCACATAAACACTTTTTTTTAATCATACACCTTATACAACACCAAGGATTCAGCTTACGTCTTCTGTAACTGTAATTAAGAATGAACCACAGATATGTGTTTCAGATATTAATTTCTCTGAGATAGGAATGATGAAATCCAATACGCAAGGTATGCTCTTCTCTAATAAAAACATGTTCAGCCAAAATTACTTGTGTTAAAAAAAATTAAGATTCTAGATCTAAATCCAGCTTTATTGTTATTCATTATCCTCCAGTTTTATTCTGCTAATTGTTAGGCCTGTACTTGGTAACACAACTGTACAATGGCACACAAATTTTGTCCATGCACTTTTGCTTTTTTATGGTGTAAATATATCACCTGCAGGAGTTATCACAGAGAAAGAGACCTGGATTCCTACAGCTTACTGAGGGCTTGTTGGCTCCAGGGCCCAAACCACTAATTTTTGAAATATTGCTTCTCTTCCACGGTGTACAAGCCACTGAGTTAAGATATGACTGATTCTGTTTGTGTTTGCAGGGTAAGATAAAGAGATTTTTATCATAAATAGCAGAAATTGAGAGATACATGTGTCCAACCTGCAGTTAGAGAGGGTTTCTTGAAGGGTACAACTTAATCTGCAGTACAATCTTCATTATTTCCAATTCATTTGGTGACTTGCAGTGAGTTCTGTATCCCCAGTAAAACCCACCCAGGCCCATTTCCAAACAGTGGCACATGTATCAAACACATCTTGACACTCCTGTGAGGATAAAGTGGAAGTCACCAATCTGAAAAACAGGAGGGAATTTTCCATTGACAGTAAACTGCCAAGGATGTGAGATGACATATTTTTCCTCAGGTTCTTAGGCAGTCTTGTCCCACAGAGCTCTCCTGGAAGGACTTGCTGGAACTGAGGTTTAAAATCCTGTCTCCTCTGGACTAGACTGAGGTAGCATAAATTGCTGTGAGAGCAAAACAAAACCAAAACAAACAAACAAGCAAAACAAACAAAAAACCCAAACAAACAAACAAAGAAGATTAAAGGAAAAAAGTGTATACGGTAGGCAGAAAGAAACCCAATGCTAAATATTCACAATGGACATGCTACGAAAAGAATAACTGTATATCAGTATGCAGAGAGAGTATTATTTCCCTAAAACAGTGTGAGAAAACCCTTAAAGACCTAATAGCAGCAAACTGGGAACTCAAGAATTGCCTGTAAAACAAGAGCCAAATGTCTCACAGTTAAAGAGAGTCTTATATCAGTACAGTAGCATACAAAACAGAAGGGTTTCCCTTGACCTTGGTGGGGTTTCTTTAAATCCTGTTAGTTTGCATCAGTTCATCACTGGAAATAACAAGACCTCTCTTGTTCAGAAATAACTGAANGCATACAAAACAGAAGGGTTTCTCTTGACCTTGGTGGGGTTTCTTTAAATCCTGTTAGTTTGCATCAGTTCATCACTGGAAATAACAAGACCTCTCTTGTTCAGAAATAACTGAAGAAACTCTGCAGTTGGTATGCTCCACTAAGGCAGTCATGAGGGGAAAAACATGCCATCATTTCCTTCCCTCTGGCAATCCCTGGCTGTTTCCAACAACCAGTCCCAACATATTTACAATTTACTTTCCTTATATATAAATTAATTAGACCTTTGTCTCAGTATCTTGTATTTTTAGTTTACCTAATCTCATTATTGTACCTGTTTATGTCCTGAAGAATCTGTAATTAATCAAATTATCCATCTAGTCTGATTACTAGTAGTAACTGCCCCCAGAGGTTGATTAATACATTCTCAAATTATTCAGGAAGGCTCTTGAAAGAGCCAACAAAATTTACCCTTCTTGCAACCACAAAATGCCTTATGAGGCCCACAGCTGCCTGAGGGTTGAATATAATCAATAATCCATAAAGATAATTGTTCCCACATGATTGGTGAACAACCTCAAGCTGAGTGCATAAGGGCTAACACTGCAATGGATGTTTTTGTTGGGTTTCTACTCTTAATGCAATTTCCCTTCAACAAGCCAACTCATCCCTTCTGTTGGACAGTAAATATAGATTTAAGCTTTTCTCCATGGTATTTCACATAAAGGAAAAACACGTTCTGTTGTTAGTTAAAAACCTGAGTTTAGAAAAACTTATATTTTAATTGCTAAGATATCATACCTAATAACACTAATAATTTACAAGCATATACTAACTTCCATCTCATTTGTTTTTCCAAATGCTGACAAGCACAATTATTTAGAACAATGTATATATGTTCATTCAAGCTTTCATTAATCTTATAAGACTGCAAGGCTCTTAAGCACCTTAGCTAAAATCCTGCTTCCTTATATCATTGCTGACTGCACTCCATGGAGATAATTCCTGAAGCTGTTTTTGATTTAGAGAGATCCTCAGAGACATGGAGAGGGTCAGTCAAACTAAGCTGTGGGTGTTTTTCTGGAAGGAATGAGGTTCATAAGCAAGTGGAAAAAAAGTCTATTAACCCAATATTCCATTATTAACAATAAACAGGAAGCATTACCAAACTATTAGAAATGTACCAAAACATTCCAGTAGATATATATGTTTAAAATCTAAAACAAACAAACAAACAAACAAAAAGAAAAAAACAAAACAAAACAAAAAACAAAAAAACCTCTCAAAAGTCTGATGCTTCCTTTCATTCCTCTGGTGTCTTTCGCACCTAAACTTTTGTCTCTTCATTGGTCTTCTTGAGATCTGCAGACATCACTGCTTTGCTTTTGAGAACGCTTCATCATATTTAGGAGAAAAAGTTTTCTTCGACTTTACAAAACTTAGGCGATACCACAACCCCAGAGCTTTTCAATAATTTCTTTTCTCTTTTCTTTTTGCTGCCCTCTTTTCTCTTCCCCACAGATCTGTAAGACTGTCCTCTGAATCCGACTTTGCTGCGGCACCTTCTGTATTTTGCAATGCTAATGGTCAGATCTGTAAAAACAACAGCACCCAGTTGGTTTCCTTCTTGCTCCAGGTCTTTGGAAGTCTCCACACTGCCTAATCAGAAGGAAGATTAAATAAATATGAACCTCCTAGCCCGTTCAATAACACTTCATAACCTGTGATGAAGGTGCCTGCCAGAGAAAAAGCGTTGTCCTTCAGGCTGTGAAATACTCAAGTGTCCTTAAAGGCCATAGGTGAAGGAATACATCAGCTTCCAGCAGCAACAGCAGAGCTGTACCCATCTCTGGACTGCAAATCACTGATCTAACACGGGGAAAAAAAGTTTGTCTCCTTGTACAGTTATAAATCAAGCATCAGGAGTAGGCTGAAGCTCCTCCTTGTTAAGGTGGCACCTCTGTGGTCATACAGAGTTTCCTATGATCACAAACTCCAAACTCACATACTCTTTTGCTACCATTTTAACTTCTCCCCTTGTTATTATCAGCCATTAAAACATCTTGGAGAAGCCTATGTCTTATTTTATCCATAGTGTGCAGAGCAAATATTTGATGATGTAAATGAGAGAACAACAGCAGATGTTTTGTTAATCTCTAGGTGTCTTTTGTGGCATGAAGGAAAAGCAAATACTTATTGAGACATTTTACCAGTGATGACAACAATTTTCCCACATTTGAAAGTCTTGCTGCCACCAGTCCTTATGTTGCCATCTAGGTATGGAAGAGATTTTAGCCTTTGTAAATATAAGGGGGGAATCCACAGAACCAGAGATAAGGATTGAAAAAATTAAGGCAAAAAATATGACTTGCAGTATCCCCCAGCACTGCCACCTTTCTGCCTTACAGAGCAATAGCCTCAGGGACTTTGTAGGCTGACTGCCCACTGGGTGAAATATATCCTTTTTTCTTTGTTTTCAACCTTCTTGTACAGCCTCTGTTAAATTCCTCTATACTTGTCTTAGAAGAGATGGTGAATACATCAACCACTATCACCTTTACATCACTTATGATGTTTCATGCCTCTGTTTTATCCTCTCCTTTAGGGGCTTGCTTCCCCTTACTGAAGGGTCCTGGTTAACTTAGTTGGTGCTCACATGGAAGTTATTCAATACTGTGATAATTTTTGTTGCCCTTCACAGAATGTTCTTCAGCTTTAACACTCCCTTTTCAAAATGAAGGTACCTGTGTTTTATGCAACACTTAGGATGTGAGCAAACCATAAATTCATAAATGGCTTTATAACATTTTCTGTTATTGTTCTCTATTTTTTTCTAATGATCCTTAACACTCATATCTGCTTCTGGCTGCTACTGAGCACTGAGACTGACATTTTCATGGAAATATTTATTATAACTTCAAGATCTTACTCTTGAGAGGTAATGGTCAGATAAAAGGCCATCATTTTGTATGCAAAGTTAGAATATTTCCATCTGTACATTTCTTTCATATTTCTACACTGAATTTTACCTGCCATTTTATTCTCCAGTTACTCAGTCTCATAAATTCTTTCTGTCAGTCTTCACAGTCAACCCTCGCTATTGTTGTTAGTCCTGCTGTGAATAATTTTGCATCATCAGCACCCTTTGTCTTGGCATTGCTCATACCATCCTCCAGGTGGTTCATAAATATGTTGAACAGCCCATGTGCCCACTCAGACCTCAATAGGAATCCACTGGTGACCTTCCTTCACCACCCTCATGCCTCCAACTATTTACTCAAACTTTCAATTTCGAACAATTAATCAGCAATAAAAGGACTATCTTCTTATTCCATTACTCAGTTTTCTTAAATGTTTGAGTTTGGGTTTGTTTCAGGGGTTTTTTTTGTGAGAGAAGCTCTTGAATACCTTTCAGGATTCAAACAAAGTCTGTCAATCAGACCATCACGTCCACATTCCCACTGTAATCCCTAAGGAACTTTGGCAGGTACCTATAAGGCAAAACCCCTCCTTACCACGGCCATATCGATGATTCTGAAGTAGATGGAACTTATCCAAAGTGATATCCAATGGGAACCCAGCGGCTGAATTATATCTAACTTAGTGATTCTCCGTTCTGGCATTTTATGAATCTGTTCAACTGTGATCAGATGCCAGCTTTTGACAAAAGGAAAGCCCCCAAACCACCTGGTGTCTTCTTCTTTACTCTATAAAGCTCATTTGTATACTGGAAATTAATAATCCTTAGATTATTACTTTTGGGCTATGTCTTGGAAGTAGACATATATCCTAAACATCCCTACTACCAAATACAAAAAGAAGTTGGGTTTTTTTCTTGTAGGAACCTGTACATTGATGCATCCCTACCAGTCAAGCTCAAAGCCCTCCTCTATTAGAAAAAATTTCATTGTGCAACTTGGATATTTTTAACAAAATTTCTCATTATTCTACATATAACTGCTCTATCACATGCTTAATATGTAACTAGCAGCTATGACAAAAAACTCCTTGAGCAGGTTTCACAACGTGTTAAAAACAATACCTAAGGAAGACGTTTTAGTACTAAGCAGTTGTGTTCTGAAATTGGTCTTAATTTAAGTAATCAACAAGGCATTTAGTGTTATAGCATGCACCTGTGTTTGCATAGTTCTGTTCACCTATATATGCTTTATCCTTAGAGAAAAACCTGCTAGTTACCAGGAAATGGGTGTGCAGGTGCATGGACTGCAGCTTGCTAGCAGCACCAGCCAGGACCACCCTCTGAGAAGGGGGAAATCAGATCATTTAATGTGTTAGGGCCAATGGATAACAAGGACTTGTTATTCACACACAATTCTGCCAACTAGACTACTTTAAACTCTTCCTCAAAACTAAAGGATCATTGAAGTCTCACAGAAAATTCAGGCTTCTCAAAAAAAGAAACTCAATTTGGACACTCCTAAAAGCTCTGAGACATTCAGGGTGCTGTATTTCAATCATGGTGTTCAGATTTATTTTGTTTCATATCAATATTTGAATAATAATGAAATAAGCATAAATACAATGTATTATTGACACAAAAATAAATGCCAAAAAAGTTTTTGAAGCAAAATATCTGACTTCTTCCCATTAAATATTTGCAAAAAAAAATCCCAACATTTTCCTATAAAGCATTCTAATATTAGCAGAACACTTTTTTCCTAGGAAGATTATTCTATTAAAAAAACCACACTGAATTTATTATCTGAGTACATAAGTTGACTACACTCAGTATCTGACCACCTCAATAACATTTTTTTTTTTTGCTGTGTTCTTTTTCCTACCCATGACAAGCACTTTTCTTCCTGGACTTTAATTATTGGCATTTTCCATGGGGAAGGATATCTATATTGGGATTGCTCGACCTCTTAGGAAAGCAGACTGTAAACTTCCTGCAGGAGTCTAGCTGTAGAAAACCTTGGCTGGAAAGACAAAGGGGCATGATTAATCTAATCCCAGTAAGTCATTTAGAGTCATTCTTTGATGAAGGACAGACATTTAGGAGCCAGTTTACATCCCATACACTAAGCCATATTGCAGCCTACACATGTCCCCTGCTTAAAGCAGCCTACACATTTATTCCAGGTGCTGTGATATTAATTACTGCAGGTCTGTAACCAGAGAGGTTCTATTCCAGATGTGCTAGCAAGTACCAATGACTCCATTAACATGTGGAAGAGCTGCAACTTAGAGTACAGCTGAATATACAGCCCAGAGCTGTCCCTCCACTCTAGTAAAATGTCCCTATGTTCCTGGTGAAGAAGGGTTCAATTTTCATATTGCTGCTGGATTAGAAGGCAGATAATCTGTGGAAAGCACGGAATCAAACCTAGACTCCCAAATTAACATTTAGGAAAGGAATGACTTCTGTTGCACAGAAGAAAAGCCCTTCATGAAACAGGGAGGAAAATTAACTGTGACACTAAAATCTCCAACATTGAGACCTTTGGGTTCCAATAGTTTGAAGAGATTTAAATAGGACGTGGCTTTTTTTGACCTTTGAGTTTTTTATACTAATCAAAATTTTGCAGTATGTTAAATAAGCAAGATTTTACAGGTTAAAAAACTTTGCTTGAAAATAAAGTATTCCACATTTAATGTTCTTTGAGCTCTACAATTAGGAATATGGAATTTCTTTATGATGGTTCAACTGCATAAATTTCTACATCTGGTGTATGCGATTTATTTTTTAAGGCTGCAGTTTATGATTACCATACAATTTCTCACACCTCTATAGTTGAAGCTCTATCAGTGGTTTTGCTTTATATTCTTCAAGGCTATATTACTTTATTTGGTGGTGTTTCTACATCTCAGTAAGCACCCAGGAAGCTCAGTGACTCAAGACTGTGCAGCATGTAAACTTCAAAAGAGTGGAGGAGGAATCCCTCTGGGCTTCCCCTTGCCACTAGCATGCCTCAGGAGCCATCCCAGGAGATGGTTGTTTCTGCTGACAACCTCTCTAGCCCCAAACATCACTTTCATGAGCCAGTCCTCATAAAGTTGTTGTGTGATATCTAATTCTTTGGAGTTAAGGGAAAAGTTTTTAAGAGTTTCTGTGGTTCTATGATTCTCTTTATTTTAAATTTATACCCAAATCGGAGGAAGCAACTCTCCCACCAGCATGTTCTGCAACCATGAAGGTACAGAGACAGGGGCAGCTTCAGGTTTTCCAGAACTTGCTGCACTGAAGGGTGTCAGAGCTGTGGCTTTTCAAAAATGTCACATCTCCTTAAGGAAGCTGTTATTTTTTTCAACACCACATTTGAAATATATTCTACCTCCCTGCCAGTAACATATTCACTGGAAACAAAGGGGGAGGGACTGTTCCTGGAAAGGCTTAATACATTTCCTTACAGCTGTCACCTCACAGCTTTCTGAATGGAAAGGCGCTTTTTTTCCCCTGTACAGCCGTGTGAGGTATTCCTGAGAGAGCATGGAACTGGTCCTGAGGAGACTCGAAATGACGTTGTAAAAAAATCCAACTGTAAGACAGGCGCACTGCCTGGCTTGTTAACCAGGAAAGGACAGCTCCCCTGGGAGCAGCGAGGTGCTGGTGAGGGAAGGTCCCTCAGCAAGTCAACTGAGAAAAACAGGAGCCGATGCCTTGGTCTGCTTGCTGCCTGTCCTCTCTCTATTCCCTGCCCTCTCCAGGGAAAAGCACATAATTGGGGAAGTGTAGAGCCTTGCTCGGCTCACTGCTATCTCTTCCCTGTCCCGGGGCAGGCCTGAGAGCACCTAGCAGAGATGCTAAATGAGGCTGACTCCACAGATGCTGCTAGGGAAGGCAGCCTGAAGCACACACCATAAAGCAGCCTCCAAAACACCTTGTGAGCGAGGGATGGTGAGAGCCCAGTCATAACCCAAATAGAATACTGGTTGAAGCCACTCTTCTAACATTCAGTCAACTGAGTTTAATTAGGAAAATAATCAAATAGGTGTTATTCCTAAGATTAGCTCTAGGATATTCTTGCACAGGCAGAAATTTAGAAGTAAAATGTTTGCATGCAATTAGAACAATTTGTTCTGCCCTGGCTGTCTAAACCAGTCATTCACAATGTATCTGAGCTGCCAAGGAGCAGTGGGATAGAAACACCAATTGAATAGACAGATTTAATAATCATTGAGAGTGAGATTCTCCTACAAAAAAATATACTTGGGGCTTAGCATATCAGCTGAACATCAGGTCTCATCTCAAATCCTCCCATTGAGGCTGGTAGAAGGATGGACTTCCAAATCATTATATCCCCCTGCAGATGGCCGATGTCGAGAAAAATGGTGACAGTAAGTGCTGAGCCTGCCCCACAGGCCCCAGCTGCTGCACAGGCATCAAGAGACATCAAGAGATGGACAGCCTCAAGGAGAAGGGGGTAGGCTGGCAGCTTTCACAGCCCTTCTGCAAACACAGACATAGTACTGGAAATGTTGCTATCATGAAAACACACAAAGCTGAGGGTGAGCATGATCTTCAGTCTTGTGTAGAGAATTGGTGGTATATAAATACTACTATAATAGCATTATAGATGCAAGTAGTCAATATGGACTTTAATTTCAACAGCCATTGTGTGACTTCCTCAAGCTCAGTTATTTTAGGTAGTAAAAAAATTCTGCCTCTCTGAACTCTGAAGACAAATTTTCCATCGCTTTCAACCTCTTAGGTCAGCAGC
>VZTH01006197.1:0-37032 GCA_013397815.1 Aleadryas rufinucha
CTATGGATAAATCTCTCAGGGTGGATGTTTTCTTTAATCCCGGAGGAAGAGCCTCAAGCTGCATTTTGCAGTTTGTCTCATGGGCCCAATTATGTAAAGGCCATCAACCCTGTGTTTCAGAGGCTAAAATTACCAGTTGCCAAGCTTGCTCACATGTTCAAAGAAGGCTCTGCACATGTGTTTGTGTTGATTTTCAGCTCTCATGAGCACTAATTCAAAGAAGGGCTAACTGAGTCACTGTTAAAACTATATTCCCTCACCCTTTGTATGCAGCAGATTGGCTTTACAAATCTGTAGCAGGCATTTTAAGTCTCCTCAATGAGCAAAGCACATGATATCCATTAATTGTCTATGGTGGTCTGATGGACTCCAAAAGGGTGTAGGAAAAAGACAAGCATCAAAAAGGAGCTTGAGAGAAAAAGTCCCAGCAGAGTTCTCTACTGATTCAGTCTCCTTGGAGTGAATATAGCTGTCATCATTTCTCCTGTAGAAAATAAGCATTAAAAAAGCCAGCTGGCAATCATTTCTCAGGACCATATTTATAGCACAAAGGGATTTTCTTTCTAAAGCACTGTTATTCTTTACTAAAAAGATTTTGTATTTTTTGTATCAACTTTTGAAAAATCATAGGAACGTACCATAATTGCTAATTAAAAAGCAGTTAAAGAGACATTAATGAAACTCCTACACTGGTCTTTTATGCAAAGAACTGATGAGATACTGAGCAGGTTCTCAGATTCATTAGCTGGTCTCTAACATGCACAATTCAGTTAATGAGCAGAACATACCTGCCATTTATTCAGATATATCAAGTGATATTTACTCAGCTGGGGAAAAGACTGTATATTAAGCATAGTTATATGAATGGAAAAAGTCATAAATTTTCAATGGACGTGAAAGTTAAACACTCTCTTCCTCCCAGATTTAGTTGAACTCTTGAAGGACTGTATGCACGTGCCAGGGAAATTAAACTGTAGTAAAGGAGATTTCATATCTAGAGGACTTTTTTTTCCTGTTACCCTTTCTGTCTTTTGCAGTTTTGACCAAATGGAGATATAATATTTCATTTCAGAAAAACTCTTCCACTTTGTATACTATAATTATTACTAGGGAAATAATTATTCGTTGGAGCAAAGACTGAGAATGTTAGGGCTGTTACCTTGGAGGCCTAGATCCAGTGAGTAGATAATTATGCATAAAAAGCCAGATTCAAAGTAGCACACCTCCAGACCAGTACTCATGAGACTCTTCAAGAAGGTAGAAATCAAATAAACCAAGAATTTGTTCCTGATCTCCCTGGTATTACTTGTTTGCTAAAATGCTGCTCAGAACAAATCTCATGTTGCTATCATTTTGTTATCTGTTGTACAAGATGAGGTCCAGATCACTTGATTTATTTTTCTCATTGTGTGCTGACTGAGAGAGATCTAATTTATGAATTCTGATATATTTTCAATACAGCTCTTTGGACTGTCAGTAATTAATGGATCAGTGCATGGCCAAAGGCAGAAATATAATTCCCCAAAAGGGTTTTTAATTTTCTTCAATGTACTGCTGAATATCTGGGGATAAACCAAGTGTAGGTCTTACAGCTCTCCCACCTCATATTAGCAATTATCATATCAGCTCATTGTCTGATTCCATTGAGCTTGGCCTCCCATTTTAAAATTCTGGTGGGACTAGGGGTACCCAAAGATGTTGGCCCGGCAGTAAATAGCATTCATGAGTAAAAAAACCTGAAATCATTAAGTAAAATTCTGCCAAAAAGAGCAACTATAGTGACATGGACACTGGTACCAGTGTTGTAGTGACACCCAGCCATAGCCATGCAGAAATTAATAGAATATAAAATAAAGTCAGCTGAGATAGTTTTAAACATGTTGCTTCACTTTCAGCAGGTATCTAAGTGGTTTAGAGAGCACTTCATATTCTCTGGTCCTACTGAGTGTTAAATCTGGGATGCTGTGCAAGTCTCTGCCTTTGAGGCAAGTGAAATTATATGTGTTTCTACTTGAAGTCACTGTGGCACACATATGCACTTTTTTTCCTTCTTTTTTTTTTTTTTAGCTTGATCAAATGGTGTCTGAACAATTCAAAACTCAGCACAGATCAAGGGAAGCAGTATGGCTAAAAATATCAGAAGTCCTGAAAACACATACATTTGCCAATGTAAGGTGTAACTTCAAAGTCCATCTGGTGAATCAGCTCTGGTTTTAGGGTTATTGAACCCTCTTAGCTCTTATTCTTAGTACTAACCAGAAGTAAAAAGTGCATGAAATTAAGTTATCAAGATTAGTGGCTTAATGAATGGGTTCAAGGTTTTGCCCACACATTCCTGTTGCTGACAGAAATGGGTAAGATTTTCAGCAGCAACTGCTAATCTGAAGTGCTGCAGATTTTGGTGTGACTGTTTGATATCACAGAATTACAGAGTGGTTTGGATTGAAAGAGACCTTAAAGATCACCCAATTCTAACCCCACTGTCATGGGCAGGGACACCTTCCACTAGACTATGTTGCTCAAAACCCCACCCAACCTGGCTTTGAACACTTCCAGGGATGGTACATCCACAACTCTGGGCAACCTGTTTNGGATGGTACATCCACAACTCTGGGCAACCTGTTTCATTGTCTTACCACTCTCATAAATGAAGAATTTCTTCCTAATACCTAATCTAAACCTACTCTCTTTCCATTTAAAATGATCACCCCTAGTCCTATCACTCCATGACTTTTTACAAAGTCCCTGTCCATCTCTCTTGTAGCCACCTTTAGATACAAGAAGGTGCTATGAGCTCTCCTTGGAGCCTTTCTCAGGCTGAACAGCCCCAAGTCTCTCAGCCTGTCCTCATAGGAAAGGTACTCCAGCCCTCATCTTCGTGACCCTCCTCCGGCCTCATTTCAACAGGTCCATGTCCCTCTCATACTGGGGAGTGCTTACTCGTTTCAGAAAGCCCTGACTACTTCCTTTCTGGTGATTTGCCTTCTTTAAGAAATTATGTGATAGCAACATTTTTTCCTGCTGTTATTTTCTTTTCCATTAGCAGCTTTTCCATATGAGATAAAGATGCCATCACTTTTGTGGTTTGACCTGAACAGCTTTAAAGAGATGTGCGTGCCATTAGCTATGTCTATCAGAAGTTTGGATCTCTCTTCTAATACCAGCTAATGGTCAGATAATACCATTGATTACTAAGCAGAGTTGTCCATTGATTTTGCTAGACTGCTGGAAAATCAATAAAACTATGTGACCCAAATTTCACTGACAGTGTCTACACACCATTTTTGGAATATAAGTGATTGTGTAGGCCAGACAGGGTATTTTATGTGCCTGCTGATTGTGAACTGAATAAATGTGAAAGCCATTAGCATTCAAATATGGAAAACAATATAACACACACAGGGGGTCTAATTTGTTTTCTCCTGTCTCGTTTTGTCAGTCACACTCTTGTAAAGTGGGTACAAAATGTTATTACTCTGGTCCATTTTTTTTTCATTCTCACTAGTATAAATGACTTGAGGATTACGTAGAGTAAGGGTTAACTGAGAAATTCTATTTAAAATTTTATGCTATTTCTATGTTAGTTTTATAAAGGACGTAGCATTTCTGTAACGTATGCCTGCTGTGTCATTCCTATTCCTATTCCTCTTAAGTCATCATGAGCCTAAAGATCAGCTCCAAAGCATGTGCCTTTTGTTATATGTCCTTGGCATAATTCAACACCTGAAAAGAAAGGATGGCCCGACACTGACTATTGACTCTCTCATTTTCATAGCCCCAGTTCTGTGCCCTATTTTTGTGTAAAATTTGCAGTGCCACTAAACCTGTGCAGAGCAAGACCTCACAGAGGTACCAGACTGACTCTATCTGAACTGGTGTTTGGAGGCTGGCAGAGATGGGAATTTGAACCCGGGAAGTTTCATGATATTTTTATAGGCCATGTGTCCTAATTACCCATGGATCTTGCCATGCTTGAATGTCAATGCACAGACAAACACCATCTCAGCACTCTGAGCTTCAGTTTCCATATGTGGAAATAATAATACCGTGCTATCTGACAGTGCTACTGGGAAGAAAATACATTTAAGGCTGTGATATACTCATACACCAAGTTAATAGGGGTGTTGGAAATCCTTGGAATATTTAGTTATGCTAATTGCTTATTTTAATTATATATATCACTGAGTTCAGCATAAGACATAGATAATCTTAAACCCTTTCCCATGCTGAGTTTAATCTGGCTTTGTGGTGTAATGAAGACATTAAATTGCATTCTTCTCTTCAATTTGCTGATGAATAAATGAGTTTTAGTAGTGGTGTTTTCAGGGCCTGAACTCTAAGCATCTACCTTGGGTTTTTTTTTGGTTTTTTTTTTTTTTTTTTTTTTTTTTTTTTTTTTTTTTTTTTTTTTTTTTTTTTTTTGTTTTTTTTTTTTTTTTTTTTTTTTTTTTTTTTTTTTTTTTTTTGAGGCTGGGTTTTTGTTTTTTTAATTTAACTAAACTAATGCTACTTTCTTGCAACTAGAAGATGCTATGCCAGTGTGTGGTAGGGGTCATTTGAGTGACAGTCTTTTCTTTGCCTTCCAATGATGCAAGGCAGAACTTAGCGGCTTGAAGGCCTTTAGATAAAGTCTGGCAGACAGACTTTCGGACTGCCAAAGAAATCCTGAAAAAAGACAGTGTTGTCTGCCTCCTCTAGGCTGTCCTTTCTTCTGTCCCTGGTAGAAAGAACAAAACGGGTTGAGAGACCCAGAGCAGGGAGATTCCCTTTTAAGCTATCTGTGTAGCACAGGAACACTGCAGATCGAACAGCCTACTGGGAATTAAAAAATGTGGAGTCATTCCTATTTTTCAGACATGCCAAAGCACTGACTATGGATTATTTGTTTTGCTTTTTTTGACCCTGACTTCTTAATGATTTCTTTTTGCTTTATCAGAAAGAGTTGGCAGAGCAGAGAAGTCAAATACAGTCTTCCAAGAGAAAATCACTTATGACAAAAGTAAAGATAAACGGAGGGAGGAAGAATAAAAAAAATCCTAGAAAGGCAGTGAGATGAGGTGATGACAGAAGGTGTTTGGAGTAGAGAAGATGGTGCCAGAAATTGTACATTCACCTCCTTTTTCCTTAAGAGAATTTCCATATGTTGCCAAGGACTCCGGTTGGAGCAGAATAACATTTTCTCATGCTCAGCCTAGTGAAAAAAGACAACCATTTAATCACGGGGACTTAGGCAATCTGAAGACTACATCTGCTGCATCCTTTTATACAGAATTTCAGCTTTGAAAACTGTCCTTAGCCTTCACTCAAAAAGCGGTCAAGAGCGACTCAGCACCAAAGATACTGCCACAGCATATGAGAAGTTTTATTTATGGCAGTAGGTGGATACCAAAGGTGATGCAGAGTTCCACACTTTGATGCTACTAATTAGTCAGTCAGTTATTTAAAAATTAGCCTCTAGCAAAATATTTAAAATGTCTGTATCAATGTTGGAGACTTCTTCAGATTCAGTCTCAGACAATGAATAAGTAAACTTAGCCTGAGGCTCAAAAATGCAACATATTTTCTTAATTTTAAAGTCATTACTGGATGACAATTACTTTGTATACTCCTGACTGGGTAAGCATTTTTATGCTTCCTTCTGGGAAGACATACTTTAATCATCTTTATAGAGTCACAGGATCATTAGTGTTGGAAGAGACCTTCAAGATCATCTAATCAATGAAAAAACAACAGTGAGCCAGATGGATGATATGAAAAAAGGCGTGGAAGGACTGCTGCACTGCAGGTAGATGCTGGGTGACAGAGATCAAGTCTGAACACAGAAAATGGTATATTCAAGGGTCTACAGTAGTGACCAAAAAATAAAACACAGATTCACACAATCAGAGAATCATCAAATTTGGAAGAGACCTTCAAGATCATCTAGTCCAACCACCAACTCAGCACCACCATAATCACATCTAAAACATATCCCCAAGCGTCACACTCAGACACCTCTTGAACACTTCCAGAGATGGTGACTCCACCACCTCCCTGGGCAACTTATTCCAGTGCCTAACCACTCTTTCAGGGAATTTTTTTCCCTAATATTTAGTCTGAACCTCTGCTAGCATAATTTAAGGCCATCTCCTCTCATCCTTTCACTTCAGATGTGGCAGAAGAGGCTGACCCCACCTCACTACAGCCTCCTTTCGGGTAGTTGTAGACAGCAATGAGGTCTCCCCTGAGATTCCCCTTTTTCAGACTAAACCCCTGATCCCTCAACTGTTCCTCACAGGACATGTTTACTAGACCCTTTCCCAGCTTCTTTGCCCTTCTCTATACATGCTCCAGCAGTTCAATCTCCTTTTTGAAGTGAGGTACCCAAAACACAGTACTCAGGGTTCAAATCTTGCATATGTTCAGGTAAGGTGTTCCTAATGACATGCTAATGGCATACGTGGCCTATCAGTAAAACACTTCTAATATTATGGGAAATGATTCTCCCTTGGGATGAAGGCAGCTGAGCTCAGGGGTGTGTGGTACCTTTCTAAGCTGGACACCCTGGCTAAAGAGCTTTCCCATCTACAGAAAGTGCCTGCATAATGCCTTTGAAACTTATAACTGCAGTTTTTTAAAATCCTTAACTATTATAAGATTTTTATAAGATATTGTGCCATTTTTCCAATGGAGAAGGCAACATCAGACACCCCTGAATTGCCTTCAGAAATGTCAATGCATTTGGTATAACCTGGAAAAAAAAATCAAAGTGAAACTGAGAAAATTTCCATTCAAAAGCATTTCTGTCAGGGAAGGATCAATATGAATG
Source organism: Aleadryas rufinucha (assembly GCA_013397815.1). NCBI lineage: Eukaryota > Metazoa > Chordata > Aves > Passeriformes > Aleadryas > Aleadryas rufinucha. Next base: position 6,809 of record VZTH01006197.1, read on the forward strand.
AAATCATGATTTTTCTGTCAATAATAAGTGATATTTCTTCAGCATAGGGACCACTGACAAGCAAGAATACTTGGTTTTATTTGTCTGGTACTGTTCAGAAACTGAATGACAGCAAAGCTTTGAAGATAAATATTTGTGATATTTACAGTGATTGGCTCACCTTATATTTCCTTTTATTGGTTTTAAGCTCATATTTACTATTGGTTTTTAAGACTGTTATATCCCTTCATCCTTCCTAACATTAAGACATATTAGGCATAAATCATAAATCTATTGCTTCCTTTAATATGAGTTGGTCTCAGAAAGGTAGGTGTTTTTTTTCTAAATAATGAAAAAATCAAGCTTCTGATCTAAGAACTTTATAATAGTGACTCAGTTAAATGATACAATAAGTGAGGACACTTCCTGTAGTAAAAAAGTCAATAGTCATAATAAATGACACATTCTTTTTTTCTCCTTTTGGAAGGTCAGCAAACTCACAACATTGGATTCAATACCGAAGATGGCATCAACCTGCAAAATATATGGACAGTTTGTTGGAAATATTCTGTGTGCCTCCTTTTCACCTTTCACCAAGTCAGTACAGGAGGAAGCTGCAAGCTCACAGATGTGTGGTTTTTTTCTGCTGCTGTCATGGTTATTTTCAGATGTATTCTTAGATCATGCATTCCACAAGGGAAGTCCTTTCCTTGTCTAGCACAAAGCTGATCACTTTGCTGCTGTCCTTTTGATTTAGAGAGAAAAATCCTACATCTGATGTACAATTTTGATTTCCTAGTAATTAAAATTTCAGTGTGGGAGCTCATCACTCCTCCTCCAATCCACCCTGCTGAGGTTCCAGGCTACCTTTGGAGCATTTCCACCCCGTGATATGTTAATATTGAAAAGATATCCATGTTGTTGTTTTCATTGCTCCCCCAAATTTGCTAAATGCTTTCTACAAGTAGATGATTCTTAAAAGCATGAACCATGGCTAAATAGAACATATATTTGTACTTTCTGGGTAATGGGTTAGTCTGTTTACCTTTATATGGAAAGTGAGTGGTTTGACTTTTCTGTCTTTCAAAAGGACAGTGCCATGGGAACTTCTAGTGCTACGAGGATCAATAGCAAATTTCCGCCTATGTTTTACTTTTGGAGAGGTGAACCATAACAGTTAGGTTTTCTATGGTGTTATTGTCCCTGAACTGGAATCAGTCCCTATCCAAGCAACAGAAAATTTTTCTCTGGCAAAGACAGCTATCTGTACTGAACAGATATAAGAACAGAAGTAAAGTGCTTCTATGAAATGATTTGGGGTGCTTCAAACAAGATTTTTTTTTTTTTTCCCCAAAGACAATGCTAGAAGTCTACCATTTCACAAAATCTAAAATAAATATTTTCTTCCTGCATCTTCACCCAAAATTTCTTGGCAGTTCCACTTTTGCACTTCAGGCCAAAACTAAAATTGACATTAGCTAGAAATGGGCTGCCAAATATTATTTGCTTCCACAACTTTCCTTTTCTACCTCCGCAGGTTTACTGTCAGTGAGCCAGGAAGACTGTAGGTCAAACATAAAGCCAAAGCATTTGATTCACAAAGTTTCTTTCCAGGGATGAGTACTAGAGAAACAGGGACTTGTGAGGCTTAGCTAGAAGTGTCCTCTTTGGATGGATACTTATTTTCAGTTTTCTACGATTTTCTACATACAAATAACTGTTAAAAAGACCCATCCATGAAGGTTCCATTCATGTCTTCAAAACACTGCTGTAACAAAAAAAAATGAGAAAAACCCTCTGCCACTCATATTAGTATGACATATTTTTCAATATTCTTTCTTAAGCAGATGACTGGAAGTTTAACTTTGGATAACATACTGATTTTGAAGATTTATATACTCTTGTCTGTGTTGTATGTGTACTTCTATCCTTCTCAGTGTGGAGCAGCTACATCTCTATGCCTCAAGGAGGCAAATAAAAGCACCAGTTTTTACAAAGCACTCATTTTCTCCAGTGTATCAGCACTGAGTTATTTAGCACAGTCACTTTTCTTATTTTGACACGTTTGGGAAAATTCACAGCATCTAACTGGCTTTCAAATTCCCACTTCTACCTATGTGGCTCATTAATCTGTCATTAGTACACATGGGATGCAAAAGAAAACATGTAGCATAGGAATATTGACTGGCTCAAGAGCTGCTAAAAGGTTTCCTGTTGAACTCTGAGTACCTTTTTCATCTTGGCTTTGTCTTGTTTTTTTGGTGGGTTTTTTTTTGGTGTGTATTTGCAAAATAAAAAATAAGTCTGTGAGTCTTTACCTTGTCTGCCACAGACATCATTCTACTGAAGTACCATGGTTTGACAACCTTTCTCCTTTATTATTGGGGGGAAAAAAGCCTTTTCCCTGGCTACAACAACCATATCCCTGTCTTTTGCTGATGTCATTGGGTGATATATTAAGGATGAGTTTGGTTATGAATCTGCCTGCAGATCCTGAACCTGTCTATCATGAAACCAGGTTTCTGGTCCAGAGAGGCACAAAGTGTTGAATATTCTGATTGCAGTTCAGAGTCAGAGCAGAGACTCCAGAAATTTGGAGTTGATTTAAAATGTTCCTATTTTGTTTGCAGAATGTATTTCAATTTATTTTTTCTTAGCAGTTCTGTTTCCCAGCTCTGTTATGAACAACAAGAAGAATTTCTCTGAAAGGCCTAGTGTTTTAGTTGTGTGCAGAATGCTCTTTCAGTGCTGACGCCATCAAACCTAGCACAAAACACAGAAGCAACAGTTGTAACATTTTCTTGAGGTCTGAATATGATGCTCCTTTTGACAATTGATTAGAGCTTCCCACAGAGCTGGAGCCTTGCATTCAATTTTCCTTACACAGCATTCCAGCTTCAACTCCCCATTGACAATATACCGTGCTTGACAAGAAAGTGAGCTGAAGGAATATCTGTCTTGCTACCCAGCACCTTGTTTCAGGCCTTTCCTATATTTCACATTAGTCAGTTATTGGATAAAAAAACCATGATTTAGGGGTGGCTCATGCTTCCTTTTAAAAAGTCAGTGATTTCATCAACAATCTGTAGGGTAAGATGCACCCTTTTGTATGACTCTAGGGGTGAAGTATGTTTCACAAACTATCTTACATGACTCTAGGTGAAACTCCAGTTTGTTATTAACAAAAGAGAAGTTATCACAAGGGTCTTTAGCATGTTAAGTGGTGCATTTCCTGAAGTGAGTGATAGGAATTTGATCGTGGTGAAATTATGGAGATTACTGAATTAGCTGTCTTTATCTTGGGTTTTTCATTCTTATGATACTGCTGTGTAGATGATGAACAGAATCATCATGGTGGCTGAAATAACCAGAGATCTCAATAGCATGATGCTGCATCAGTCTTTCTGTAAAGACACACTGTCTGGAATGTTTGATGGATAATCTATAGCCACAAGTGTGCCATGTATGTCAAAGTGCTACTGAAACTGCCAGGAAAACACTCTAGCCTGCTTAGGCATTGCTATTCCTAAACTGCACAAGCAGAATTAGCAGAGAACACAGAAAACAGATGTTCCACTTGTCCACAGAGATCTTCTGCACTGTTTTGCACACTTGAAGCTCTTCGTACTGTGTTTAGTCCTTAGGGAGAAAAATCTAAGATCTAACACTTTCACTAAGTCTGGTACTGAAGAAATTTTTTTTAATGACCAATGGTGGATCCTCTTAGCAAGTTGAACTTTCATAGTTCGGTAATCAAGTGCTTTAAAAGCAGGAAATGCAACATTCTATTTAATTTGGACATCACTAATTTCTAACAAAACATCACATAATTCCTAGTTCTATAATTAACATCTAGACACTTTGTGTAGATCTTACTGCTTCAGTCAAAAAATACATAAAATATCTTCTTGAGACACTATAGCAAAACCAAGAAAATTATTGCCTAAAACTAAACTTTAAAATCTTGTGTTTAATATAGGAGGCACAAAGACCAATCAACCTTTACAGATTACTAAAGCTTCTTAGTCCATTAGTTTACAGGAAGGTTACTAACATACATAAAATCATCTGATTATTTTATATTTGTATGAAAACATTTGAACAAGAGTATTTGTAAATCAATTATAACTATCACCAGTAATAAGACATTGCTTATATTTAAGTAAAAATAAACAATACAGCAATGTAATCAATATCAAATCAGATAATCAGCAATTCCACCTCAGCAATTCAAATGATGCTTAAGCAAAAATAATTATACCAAAAATAATCTTTGAGTGTTGAAAAGTGATATTTGTTTGGTTATAAACCAAACTAAATTACTTTTCTCAAGTTAATTAGGCATTTTATCTAAATTTTTAAAATTCAATTAATGCGGCAGTACTGTTATTTAATGACTAAATTGCAGCTTAGAAACAATTATGAACCTTCTTTCTTAAATTTTTGGTTTTACCCAGCAGCTATTCCCCTACTTCCGTGAACCAAGATAGATGGATTAGAGGAAACAAGTTCACTTGTTTTCTATCAAAATTTACAAATGATAATTTCAAATATCTTCTATAGAATGTATTTTGGTTTCTACTTTAATGAAACTGATGCCTAAAAACGACAACNTGTTGGAATTAGGCAACATTTCTTTCATAACCCTTACCAGCAGTGGATCTTAAAGATGCATTTTACCAAGGTACCAAGGTACACTGCTTTATTTTCACACCTTAAAATAAGTAGTCTAACATGTCTCTCAGTTAACAATAAAAAAAAGAGAAAAACCTGGAAGATAACACACTTGGTATTTATTGTGTTTTCAAAATATTTTCAGTTGTTGCAATCTCATAGAATCATAGAACAATTTGTGTCAGAAAGATCATCTAGTTCCAAGCCCTCTGCCACGTCCCCCCAGGGACATCTTCCACTAGACCAGGTTGCTAGAACAGTATCTCTAGACTTTGAAATCACAGTGCAAACAAAAAAACCATGTTTTTTTCTTTACGGGTCCCTTTCAGGAGCTGAAAAAAACTCCTGGATTTCCAGAATGTTCATATTAACATAGAAATGCAGAGGTAAGACCATCATAATTTGTGAAAATACACAATATGCAATTTTCAATTCAATTTTGTGAAGTTCATGAGACTATAAAAAACAAGATGTTACAATTGTGTTATTCAAAATAAGACACAATTTTAACTGCAAGGGGGTTTAACTGAAAGTGTAGATTAACAATGTTTAGAAAAATATGTTTAAAAAGGTGTGTTGTTTCAGCCAGATGATCAAAATTCACACATTACCAATGGCCAAATTACTGTGGCATACGGGATGGCTGAAGTCATACATTACTTATGCTGACTTATGGATGTGAAATAAAAAAATATGATTATTAGCAAATATCCAAATAGCTGAGAGATGCAAACTGGACAGCTTGTCATATTGACGGAGCCTAATGAGTTTATATTTGAATCGGATAAAGATTATAATGAGAAGAGAATGCAGAGTGTGTAAAGCTCTGCAGTAACAAGATGGCTGCTGTAAGAATACATGGCCTTACACCATATATTGTCCATCTTCCACTTTGCAGAACATCTGCTGACCAAGCAGTCTCTTCTTAAGAGAATAAGCCTTTGCTTATTTTCTAGTGTATTACAGCTTGGAGTAGAAACAGTTACAAACTATGTTCTTTTCATCAGAGACAGTTTTCCTAGTTCAAATCATATAAATATAAGTAAGTTTTGTACTGCAATTGAATAAATTAAGGTAGCTCAGCTGAGCTGCAATACCTGACTGGCTGAGCACTTATCCCCCTACAAATGCAATGTCAGACACTACCTTAAACCAACCTCTTTCATGGCAGAAGACTGTGCAAGTAGTTACTGCAGGAAGGTTAAGAGGTACTTCTGTAGCCTGCATGTGCATGCAATTATCTTTCCGTATTGTCAGTGTTGCCGTATGTCATAAATTATCAAATCTTTATTATTTTCCCAGTAATTTTTCATTTTCTAGAGTTACTTGTTGCTTGCATAAGGCTGTACTATGTTCTGCTGCATAAGGGGTACAAGCAGAAATTAGCAGCAGTATTTTAAGATAACCTATTTTAAAGAATGAGGGGATGTTAAAAGCAAGCTCTAGGTATGAGAATGTTTTTCATCTAGTTAAAACTGCTTGTATGTCTGGTAACTACAGAAGGGAAAGACAAGCAAATAGATCATCTCTTAGGCTTGAAATGCCCAAAAATCCTTAAGGGAAAAAAATCTTAGCCATATCATATATAGATATTGTAATTGCTTGGAAGGACTGTGGTTACATTCTTGCAGCCCTGTAAGTATCTAAACTAAAAAGGAAAGCTAAATGTCTTGGCTTTCTGTCCAAAAAGGGAACTTAAGCACCTCTGAGCTTTCTGCTTTTTAGAGGACTTTACAGAATTGATAAGCATCCTTCTTCTTGGATGGAATCAACTTTCCTGACTCTTCTATCTGCATGCAAAATTCTTCATTCTCTGTCTTCTTTGCAGAGAATTTCCAGAAGATATATTTAAGACTCAAGCGGAGTTTATGGAATTAACTGTCAAAGTGAAGAGAACCAACCTGAGAGGAGCATGGAACGTTTAGACCATCCAAAGAAACTCAGCGATGAAGTAGCTGAATTAATAACACTGATATCTAATCTTTAATTTAAAACTGCTTTGCTGAAAACTGGGGGATGGCAAACAAAACATCAGTTAAAGAAACAAATCTTCACAACATTTCCAGATGTGCTGGCTTGTAAACCTGGTGTCTACAGCAAGAAAATTAGGAGAAACTGTAATTAAGAATGGAATTAGTGCAGATATGAATAGACGTACTTTACCTTGGAAAAGTCAGCATGGCTTTTGCAAAGGGAACTACTGTCTTGAAAATTTATTGGAGGTTTTGAAAGGGTCAGCAAACATATGGATAAAGCAGATCTGATTGATATAATCTGTTTGGATTTAGATATTAAGCAGCCATGCATAAGAGATGAAAACGTCTTTAATTAGATAAATAATTGGTTATAAAAGAGGAAACACAGAGTAGGAGTAAATAGTCAATTCTCCCAGTGAAGAGAGATGAACAGTAGAATTCCACAGGAATACGTGCAGGGGATTGTTCTGCTTAATATGGTTATCAGTGACCTGCATAACAGGGTGAGCAGTGATGTAAGAAAGCTGGGTGATGATACTAAATTATTCAAGGTAGGATGAGGTCTGACTAGAAAAAATTGCAGAAGGTTTTTATGAGATAAGTGAAAGAGCAAAATAAAAAAAGGCAGATGAAATTCAGCATAGTTAAATGTAAAAGGATGAGAAGAAGGAAAGAACTCTACTTTCATATACAAATTGCACTGAGATAACTGTTGCCAGTCAGGAGAAATTTTTCGTTGCTGAGAAAGAGATTTGCACTGAAATGTCAGCTGGTGCTCAGTAGCCATTATAAAGCAAATGTTAGGAATTACAAAGAAAGTAAGAACAAAACAGAGATAATTTCCACCATATAAAGTCATGGATTCAGACATACCCTGGAAATTTCTATGCAGTCCTGCCCCTCTCATCTCAAATTCATGAAGGAGAACTAGAAAAAATGCAGAGAAAGGTGGCAAGAATGATCAACTGTCTGTAACAGCTTTCATACAAGGAACCCTTGTGTGAGCTACAAGTCTTCTGTCTGGAAAAGGGTTGACATGGGGGAAGGATGTGATAGTAATTTAAAAAATCTCTTGAGTGAAATGAAGACAGTGGGTGCAGATTAAACTGTTCACAGTTTCTTCTAGTTGAAGAACAAGAGACAGTCAAATGAAACTCACAGAGCTCACCTTTTTATTAAGAGGAGAGGTGATTGTTCATAGTTGATTATACAAGACACAAGACAGGAACAAGTCCTTTCTGAAGAATATTTTGCATATAAAACATCTTTGTGGACTTAAGGGGACATTGGACAAGCTTATGCAGAAGAAACCTACTAAGGTTTACCAAACACAAAAGCCCCTCCTCTGGTTCAGCAGATCTCTGAAACAGAAGTACCTGGAGGAGAGGAGAATGATAAGGACAGGTATAGATTGTTGCTGTTTGTTGGTATCATGTCCTCCAGACTTTTGTCCATTGTTAGAATCAATTTACTGGAGTAGATCCCAGTTGGTTTGACCAAATATGGATATTCTTACATTCATATATTCCAACCAAGTTTCCTTATTGGCTTGCCAACTGTCACATTCCAAAGATGAATTTCAAGGCACACCAAAATGCAGGCAGCATGGTGGATGTACGAGCTGGGACTTAAAATGAACTAAAGAATAAATTTATTTAATAACATGTACACATATCCAGTGTCATGCTCACTGGAGCTGGGTCAAGTGCATGCAGAGTACACATACACATCATCCCACACTTCTGCTCTCCTATTTATAGTAGCTTGCTATGGGGTTCAAAAAGGACAAACATGCAGTTGAAGGGAGCCTGCAGATGGAGGGAGGATGATCAGGGGTGTGCAGCAAGAGTAAAACTATGTAGACACATATACAGAGAATGAACCATCTGCCTGTTTGTCTCCTGGTAAACCCTGAGCACTTGTGACTGTACGTAGGCAGTTTTTATGAGCTGTGATGGTGACAGCTACATACGTGCTTTAGAGACCATGGGTGTGAAACTTCATTATGTTTTCTCAGGTTTTGCTTATTTAGACTCCTTTTCTCATCTTTCCCACCAATTAAAAGCAAAAGTTTCTGAATATAGATGGCTTATAACTTCTTAATAAATGTGTAAATAAACTAAGCATGAAACAAAACAGATTTTTTTGTGTTTGGTTTGTTTTTTTTTTTTTTCATGTTTTGCCTTTGTCTGATTGGATTTATGATAATTAGTTTGTACGTTTGACAGACTGACAGACATGGGACATTCTATCCATGACCCACTTAAACTAAGTTACGTTATCTAACCTAAATATTATTCTGCATAATATGCCTTATTCACACTATTGTTATTAATCTCTTATATTTATTTATTATAGATTTTTATTAATCTTTGATATTGTTCTACGGTCCTTCCTAGAAAATGCTCATGTATCTATATATCTTATACATGAAAGGTAACTTGTGGTAAGAGCTGCAGCCTGATCTTAAAAAAGAGAATTTTTGCAAAGTTAATTATTAAAGACTCCTGCAGTAATCTTGCCATTAAAGAATAGGGCTTAAGACAGAGGTAGTAGTGGGTCTATTGCTAGCCATATTCCTGACATCAAGTTATGAAATTTATTCTATTTTCTAAGCAAAAGCAATGTAAGAAATTGTAGCTAACAAGTTTTTTTCTAAGATGAATGGAAAATCTTCAGTGGAAGGACATACTTTCAGCAAATTTATTCATGTTTTCCCATCAGAATTCACCCATTTTTTTCATCTGAAAGACTCAAACTATGAAAAACAGTAGAGATGGCAATTTGCAGCTGAAATTTTGCAATGTCATCACTGTAATATTTTTGTTTATAGAGTTAGTTCCTGCCATAACATTAACTGGGGACAAAGATAAGTACTTAGAATGAGAAAATGTTTCCATTCTATCCAGTGATAGGAGGGAGCATTTAGAAGCAACCAGGAGACCAGACTCTGTAAAAAAGAAAGTGCCACTTTCATTATAGTGATATATAAGAGCTGTGTCTGAAAACCTACCTAGGACTATCCCTGAAGAGGGCACAGAGATTGTCTGTGGCTGAGAAGAGTTATGCAGCTGCTGCTTACAATAGCTAGAGCACACCAGGATGATTGAAATGTGTTCAGTTCTAATTTATTTGGAAAAATAGCCAGCGGATCAAACACTGACATAAAGAAAGAAGATTCCACTTCGGTTGGCTCTACAGCAAGAAATGACATAGTCTTATATCTTAGTATCTGTGCTATTTTAACACCTTCAAATGGTGAAGCAGCATTCCTGTGGCTTAGTTCATGTTTTGTTTTATTTTATTTTCCTAGCAAGAGGAAAATATTACCCAGGGAAGGATTAATGATGGAGACACAGGAAAAAAAAAACCAAACAAAAACAAAACAAAAACAAAAACAAAAACAACAACAACAAAAAAACAAACAAACAAAAAAAACCAAAACAAAACAAAAAAAACCAACAACAACAACAAAAAAAAACAACCAAAAAAAAACCCCCCAAAAATACAACTCATTTTCTTTGAGATCTATAGTATTCTATATTTTCTGGTCAAACTGATTATTTGTAATGTCCATACTGTTACAACTCTTAAAAACACAGGATAGAAAATTAAGACAGTACAACACATACAAACACATTACAATTATTTATTTAGATAATCATCCAAAGGTTCTTGGTGTCACTGGAAAAAATACAATACATACACATACTTCTACGTTTGTATGCACATGTCAACTTGTTAGATAATGAGAAGTGGTTAAGAAAGAAAACTAAGAAAGCGTGAGAAAGTGAGAAGGAAAAGGATAAAATCTATTCAGCAATAACAAATAGAAATAGGATGGTTCAGTGGCTCTTGATTTAATATTTCTGGACAACTCCCCACTGGAAATAAAGAATTACAAATCAGAGATATGTGTTTTGTTCATCTCCTCATCAATGTGCTGAGCATGAAAATAAGATCTAATTTAATGCTTACCCTATGAGCTGATTACATGATGTGCACACAGTGCATATTTGTATATTAACATAAAGGACTGAATATGAAAACAATAAAAATACATCTGTTACCAAACCTTAACTTTTTTGGAATGAATTTTTTTTCTCCTTATATATCTCTGTTTTATATTGAAATTTCATAGTTGCAGCACACATTTCTACCCAGTCCACAGCAGTAGGTAACAGTTTGCTTCAATTTTCTCTTGTCCTATTACCTCAATCCCAAAAGAGTAAGGTCCACTAAAGATAAGATTTTTGTGTGTTACTTTTTAAAAGAAGCAGGAAAAAGGATTTTTTTTTTTTTTTTTNNNTTTGGGTTTGCCTTTTTTTTTTTTTTTTTTTTTTATTTCTGATGACAGAAATAATGTATGTGTCCTGGTTCCAGCCAGGACAGGGTTAATTTTTGCAGTAGCCAGGATGGGTCATGGTTATGACTTGGAGGTTATTCTGTACTGTCTTGTCATTCTTGGGGCTGGGGGAAAGGGGAAAGGGAATGTCTTCCAGGGAGAGGGGGTCCCTTCCAGTTGAGTCTCAGTGGGAACTCTGTATTGGGGAGCACCATTTCTAAACCATGACAATATGGCAGAATGTATTCTGGGACCATATTCTTCAGACAATAAAATCTTCTTATGAAAGAATAAATACTAAATCAGATACGTTGCTTAGAGTTCCAGAAAGAAGGAATCAAGTGGCCTTGTGAATGAAAAGGTCTTAAGCCTTGTTGAATAGTTAATAATTTTTGATTAGCAAAATGGAACGTTAGCTGCGTTGCGATAAATGCTTTGTGTACCTGCCCAGTGCTGAGGTCAGGACTCCCTGATCTCACTTCATCAGTGATTCCCTTACACACTTTGCCTTCACAAGAAAACAGCACATAAGTTAAAAATCTCAATAGCTTTTTACATAATTCTGTTACATTTTTAATGTCAGGGACTTAAGTCATTATTTAAACTTCTATAGGCATCCTCTGAAGTGCAATGACAAGGAAAAATGAGCAATGAGATATCCACAATCAGCCTTCTAACATGGTCTGATCATTTCTTCGTTCTGCCTACTTTTTTTTTTTTTTCAGACTAGTGTAGTATAGATGAAATTCAGTCTATTAATCTAGTGTGCAACACGTTTTGCTTATACTAACTGCAGCATATTTTAGACATCTTGAAAGGTTCATCAGTGTTAATTGAAAAAATATGATAAATTCATTTTGAGATTTTCTATGATTGGGTATTAAGCGTGTCTCTGTGTCTGCACTTAAGTGTGTGTCTGCATTAAGTCCTGCCTTTTTATATTTTGAGAAAATCTGTGTTTTATTAATATAACAACTACTTAAATGATGTAAAAAGCAAACTGAGGATACACTTACAGGTCTTCACCGTGCAGAAAAGATAGTTCAGCTGGTTTAAAAATAGGCAGAAAAAAATAAGAAAAAGGGAAAAACTATTATAGCATATGTGGGTAGATTGCTAACATCATAGAAAAATCACTCCCCAGTTTGATGTGTTTGTTGTCATGCCCTTTAGATAACAAGTTCTCACTTGGCCTTGATGCTGTTCTGGAAAGCACAACATTAATTAACAGAAAAACAAAATCCAAAACCCAAACCCAGAATGAAGCAAGCTCTCCCCAGAACCCCTACAATAAAAAAACCCTAAAACCCTAAGAACAAAAACCCCAACAACCAAACCAAAAAGCACAGGAGGGAGGGTGAAGAGGTGATATATTTTTCTCAGAAGAAACCTCATCTTCATTAGTAAAATGAAGAATGCATGTACACTTTCCTCTGTTTTCTGTTGCTTAGAAATAAAGAGCAGTGGTATAAAGCCCTAGTGCCATTACAGTCAATTTACAGCACCCTATTTGCACCAGCTGAGAAACTGGCTCATAATGTTGTTTAAATAGGATGACAGCCCAGAAAATTTTCTGATGAATGAGTCACCCAGTTGTGGAACTAAAATTCATTCCTGACCCACTATGGCTACTACATTTACATTATAAAGAAGGTCATGGTTGTGTTACATTAAATATAGTACCCTGAGGATTTAATTAAAAAGGATTTAAAATTATGAAAACTGAAGCCAGACAGGTCATATTGGATAATCCAGTTTTATTTTACAGTAATTGGTTACACAAGTTATTATTACATTATTTAGAACATCCTGATTCTCAGTGGAAGTCCTTGTGCATTTAATTAACCATGAGTACAAAATGACTTTAAAAAACTGAAGTCATTAAGCCCTCCTTAAATAGCCTTTTCAAATGGAAATTGACAATAACATTTTCATTTAAATTCTTATAGTTCTGTAGTTCTTAAATGAAGAAACAATGTAAATAATGCTAGCTTAAATGCTGTTTTATTTATCAGTTTTAATTATTGCTTTTAAGTGGATATTTCATATTTGGATTTTGATCTAAGGTTGTCATAACTTGATTTTTGCATGTTCTGACTTTAGAGGTAGCTTGACCTCCATTTTGGTAAAGTTTGCAGAACTCTAAGTTTCTAAGCATGAGAAATACTGATGACTGATCATGTGTCTTTGCTGAGGTCTACAGATTTTGATGCATTTACAAAAAATGGTGAAAGGCTTTTACTGTAATGGTCGATTTTATAGGACAATAGGGAATTTAACCTTTACTTAACTGAAAGACCAAATGACCAATGTGTACCTCAGTGTGATTCTCAAGAATGATGAAGCAGTCGGTTGCTTCTTCTGAACCAGGCCAATCTTTTTTGTTGCTTTTGTTGTTTTTTGAGGTTGATTTTGAGATTGTTTTTGAGTTCCCCTCACTGGAGATATTCAAGAACTGTCTGGATGCTGTCCTGTGCCTTGTACTCTGGGATGACCCTGCTAGAGCAGGGAGGCTGGCTTAGACGACCCGCTGTGATCCCTTCCAATCTTGACCATTCTCTGATTCTGTGAGATGCTGGTGACTACAGTTTTCAGTAGCACTCTGGGGGAAACAGGATAGCCAGATTGTGACATCAAGGCAGTCCTACCTCCAGAGACTTGACTGAGAGCACTGAATGGGTCAGAGACAAACCCTTCAGAAGAGTTCATTTCCCTGCCAGTCTGAGAGCTGTATGGAGGCAGACAGCTGATCACAGTATCAGTACAGAGTTTCTTCGCAGCAATTCTTTCACTAATTGCATTCTGCTTCAGACTGTTTGGGTATGAAAAGTGATTTATCTGGGTTACCATCAAGAATGTGGTACAATGGAAGTGCTCTCTGGCACATCATAATGTGCAAAATTAAACAGTGTTTATCCACACATTCATTTGCATTGCGGGTCTGGGCAATTGTTAAATGTAGCACAGTCAACCCCAAATTCAGTAAGGATGATAAAAGGCAGGTTGCTATCTGTGCTGTTTACTTAATTGTTCTATATGACTGAGAAATAGATGAGAATTCACTGCAGGCTTTTGATATTCAGTGTTGCTGTGTCACAGTACATTGAGAATTATGAATAGGACATTCACTCTGGAGCAAAGAACATTAGTTTTCTTACCTAGGAAACACGGAAGCCAGCTGGAGAGGAGAAAATTGCCAGGTAGGTTGTCGACATAAAGGCAAAGGTAACATGCTGATAATAACCAGGGGAAATATGAAGATAATAAGAGGATGATAACAACCCAGCTGAGGAAGAGAGGGATGTCTGGAAGATCAAGTGATCCCAAGCTGTGCACAGCTATTATGCAGATGGAGGGGCACCTCTCCTCCTGAAGAAGGGAGCTGGTTTATTTCCTGTGTAGCAGAATGTGTTAACTCCAGCCTTGTATTAAATAAGATCAGGCCTTGCTTTCTTCCTGTTATCAGGAGTGTGTATTTCTTGACAGATTTCCACACCACTGCCTTGTTACTATGTATGTATCATTATTTAGCCCACTTTGCCCTCCCTCCCCCTCCCCCTTGGCTGTGGGGCTCTGCAAGTCATAGGCAACTGTCATGTCAGGTCTGTGTGAATCTGTCAGAGGCACGATGAGCAAAGATGGAGTGATCACTTCTTGCTGCCATGTTTACTCTGTTTTCTGTCTTCAGCAGGCCTGTTTTCAAAGAGACACTTTCCAGAACGCTTCCCGTCAAGGATACCTGGAGGAACGAGGGGAGCCACGGTCGCCGTGCTACTGCCCAGCAATGACAGAAACCTTGGATAATCTCCCTGCCTCCGGCAACTCATCCTGGAGTACCTTTCCTCCGTAGCACACCTATTCCTTGCAGCCTATTCCAGCTCCTCATAGCCATCTGCCATCACTGGTGGGTGAGGAGTGAGCAGGAGGAGCAGAGAAGTGGGAGAAGAGGAGGATCAGGCCAGCATCCATGATAAGCCTTTTGTCCTGTCCTGGAAATCACCTTGATTTAGCAAGAGTTGTTTTTTTTATTTTTCAGATTCCCCAATAGTGGTGGTTATGAAAATATTTCTTGTACCTTTTTTTTCCAAGTCATAATAATTTACTTAATACCAGTTTTGAAATGCCAAATTCCCTGAACTCCTGCTTCATCTTCTCTTTTTTTTTTTTTCTCCTTTTAATTATTTTCTTCTTCTTCTCTGCCTTTTTTTTTTTTCTTTTTAATTACCTGGCTGGAATTTACAATCAAGATATTTTCGGGGCTATGGTTGGATGAGTGTCCTAACCAGAACAAGAGAGAGGAAAACAATCTTCAATCTTTGAAAGGTGATAAAAGTCATTAGGCATTATACTGTATATTTATGAATGTGACTCACACAATGCTTTAGTCTCAGCAAATATATCATAGGATGCATTAACTGAAATAATATAGCAAGTGACTTTATTAATCACTGTCCTAAAATCCTATAAATGTCCTAAAACGTTCTGTAAAGTTCTGTTTTACCAGCAACTGTTTGTGGGGTTTTTTTTGCATAAACTGTAGCAGTCTCCTTCTCCCAGATAAAATTTCCATTGGAGAAAGGATGAAAGTGGTCTTCCCAAGCAATTTTCCATCGTTGGTTACTCACTGTTGGCATTTTAAGAAAGATAGTGAACTGTAACTAGCTACTAGCTAGGCAAAGACTTTTGTTATCATGTTCTGGTTTGACTAGAAGTCTTGGGAAAATTCAGGTCATTGACTTTGTAATGATAAGTCTATCTCCTCTCACACAACTCCTGCCTGTCAGAAAGAATGATTCAGGGGTGGTAGGCTCTGCTCAGAACCCCTGATGTACTGAGAAAGATAACCAGAGCAGCAGCAGCACAGGAATGGGCTCAGAGCTCAGATACTATAAATATTTTTTAACTGAACTCTTTATTTATTGCTTTTTCTTTCCCCTTCTAATAGCTTAACAAATGAAATTAAGGGTATGCAACAATTTTCTGATTGCTGCAATGGATCCTCTAGATCAGGTAATGCAAGTGCTTAATATTTAATGCAGAGTTCTGTCCACGGCTCTCCCTATCAACCCACATTATTTATATAATCTGGTTATAGAAATTCTGTCATCACCATGCCTTTCTGTCATGTTAAGCTCTCTCATAGTGAGAGCTTATTAACTTGTGCTTTATTACATTCTGTGCCTTTATAACCAAGTCATTAGACACAACCATTACCCTGGTCTCCTTTCCTTTCTCGCTTAAGATCCATCTTCACTGTGATAGCCGTGGTTAATGAGAGTCCTTAAGTAGACAGGCCGCAAGTGATTCATTTGTAGCTCTTGTTGACTTGTTTTATGGAATAAAAAAAAAATCTCTAAAGCTGGAGGCTGAATGCTCAGCCAATAGATTTCACAATCTTGTGTTCCAATTAGTTGCCCTCAGGTTCAGCATCCTTCTTCCACACTGTTTCCTGCGAGCCCTGACGTGCACTGCTGATGTCTCAGTTGTAGTGATTTTGAGGGAAGGAATATTTCCTGTTTGTGTTCATACAATTATCAGCACAGTGAGGACTCCAAACTCACTGGGGCCTCTGGCTGCCACTTGCTTACTGCTAATATACATTGTATGTACATGCAAACAGTTTGAAGAGGTTAGTGAGGGGATTCTGGTTTTTGCATTCTTGTTCAGTTTTGCCCCTTCTACATAGTTTTTTATATTATCTTCATTAACAGGCAACTGTGATTGTCAGTTCAGGCTTCAGATGCAACAAATATTTACTTTTAAAGAAGTACTTAATCTCCAGACACAGCTAGTTTAGATTTTACTTAGAAAAAAAGACACAAGTATAATACTGTGTATGCACTGAAATTTATTTAGTAAAAATCAATGAAAATATCTTCTGAAAAATTGATTTCTGGGGGTGTGTATTTACATTTTTTGCCTTAATTTTTACTGTTACATGTAACAATTAATATAAATTTTTATGCTAATACTCTGATCTAACTCTGGCATCACACTGAAACATTTATTAACTTCAATTGCTTTACAGGGCCTGGATTCTGATACAAGTAAAGAGAGGCAGCCTCTGGCTTAAAAGTGTTCTTGAATTGTTCTTAATTGTTTCTATTTAATCTAACAGTCTTCACTGAGGCTCCTCAGCTTGGTTTGGCAGGTAAGACCACACCAATCAAGCCCTCTCAGAGAACAGGGGGAAAAGGATGTTATTTATGTGCAACTGCACCTTTTCTGCTGGTGACTTTGTGCATGCTGGTTAAGAAATGCTCCCGATCATAGCAACGTTTCTGGAAGTAAAATCTATTGATACATGAAATCCTGCTTTAGAAGTTGTGCCTTACAGATATTAAAAATGAATCTGTCATAGAGCCATGAGTAGAGCTTTTTACAAAGCATTTGTTTGATGTATAGTTGCTCCCCAGAGAGAATAGTATCCAAGAATGAGCTCTGAGTAAATGAGTGCATTTGGCACATCCCAGAGTAATGTCAAAGCTTCACTGGCTCCAAGGGGTAGTTTTGTTTTGACAAACCTAGTTCCAGTGCTTTTTGCTTAGAATTGATTCGAGGAATGTGGAAATATATGAAAAGAATATATCAGCACAATGACACATACAATGAGCAGAAGGCATCCGTTAGCAGGGAGCGGGAAAAAACCAAGAGAAAACAAACCACCTCTTGTTGCTGTTTTATTAGAAATTTCCTTTGTTTTTTCACCTGAATGTATCTATACATCTATCTCCCTAGCAAACAAAGAAAAATACTTCAGTTGAACTCTGTCAATACAGAATGATCCTGAAGTGCATTTTCAGAGGAAACTCTTGTTATTATTTATATGTGTTGTGTGGATGCAGGATGCTCTGTGTAAGGTGTATTCCTGAAGGGGAAAGGCAAGTCTGAAAGCTTGTTTTCTAGTCCTACAGGCTTCAAGAGGAGTCAATTCCCATTTTGCTCTAAGATAACCTCCATTAAGTTAAGCAAAGTTAACCCTGCTGGGGAGCTGTGCATTTCCAGCTCACTGCAATACTAAATGGGAGCAGCTGGTGGGTGAATTGTTTAATGCAGACATATTTGATGGGTGTTAGGGACACATGGCCAAGCCTCCATTTGCTAGACCTGGGTGTTAATAGCACAGCCAGGTGGGGACTGTGGGCAGGTGTGCCTGCCTGTGCAACCAGCCTGCCTGGGGATTTACTCCTCTGGAGCTGCCTAGGGACGTGACACAGACACTTGTACTCCCATGGCACTCCCCTGGTGCTCCCGGCCTCTCCACTTCCCACAAGAGTGAGTGTGAGGAAAAGGGAAGGGTATATGATGCTCTCAAAGTCCAACACAGACACAGGGACAGAGAAAACAACAAACAGGCCCAGAAAGATTGGGTGTCAGTGCTCTCAGATATTAGGAGGTTCAGCCTGTATGGACATGATGTGTCAGCCCCAGTTGGTTCTCCTACATAAAACTGTGCAGATTATAAAGCCTGACCCAGACCTCTGATGGCCTTCAGGACCTACTGAGTTTCCTTCCTTGGCAAATAGCACACTGGCAGGGTGACCCATGGTGACTTGCAGCATGGGACCACAGGTGAGGATCTAGCTAGGACCCATTACCAGAACTCCTCCAGTCTGGGCAGATTAGCTGCAGAACATGGATCCAAACACTGGGAAAGTGGTACTAATGTCCCATTAGATAAATAAAGATGCTGGTGTGTTCCTGGGATTTTATTTAAAAAAAAAAACCAACCTCTCTCATCATTTGAAAATACACAGGTTATCCTAGAAGAAAAGACATCAGTTTTCATCATCTGAACATGTTCCAGCTTTTCTAGCAGCCACACAAAACATGCATGCTACAGTTCTGAAGTTTTCACAGTCCTTTACTAAAACTAGATCAAATGGCAGTGTCACTTTAGTCTGGCGGAGCTGCTGTGCAATTCAAGGCCCTATAGAGCAGCCGGATATTGCAGTGCATCTTGGATTGAACAGAACCAGAATTATCACATGGGATTTGCTTATACTGCATCTAAGATTGCAGAGAAGGGATCCCAAACCCAGCTGTGGCTGAGGCAGTCATAATATATTCTTCCAGAGCCTGATCACTGCAAATATAACTCTGACGTTTTCTGAGCTATAAATTACATCTGCAATTATTTTTGCAGCCATGGTGCTTGGAGAGAGTATAACACATGTATTTTTTATACTGTCTTGCACTTAAATGGTCTCAACCAAATTAAAAACATTGGAAAGGGTAGTTGATTTCTGTCACGCAAAGATGAATCTCAAGCTGACTATCCAGAAGCACAAAGTATACCAACATCTAACACACATTGCCTTACTTCCTGCAGTATTTTCTTTTGCAAAAATATTTTATTATATATATATGTACGTATCTATATATCTATATATCTGTATTTTATATATATGTATATACTATCAGTGCTTTGGAAAACATAGGGGACTAAGCTTCTATTTGCAAATTAAACACTTATTACCACTTTTAGACTGTAAAATACTTGGCTAGCATTCACAAGTGATTAAAGAAAGAGAACTTATTAAGATAGAGTCTGTTTAATTTAGGGAAAGAAAGGAGATGTTATAAATTGTCCATTACGAGAAAGTTGTTTTACTTCTATGCAAAAATTAACATAGGAATTTGCTATCAACTATAAACGGAAGGTTATAAAAGAAGCAAATGGATTCATGTGAAAAACTCTAATACATTGTCCTGGGAGTTCTGCTTAGTCATTGCTTAATACCAGATTCTGTGGACCTCTTATTTTTTCTTATTATAAATTTTTTCAGAAGATCAGAATTAAACTTCTGCATGGAAATAAGAGTAGAAGATCACTTGGGAGGAGTTCTGCTACACAAGAAATCAGAAAAACTACATTTACTACAGATTCCTGAGTAGTAATAGACAATTTATTTTATGCATTTTTTATCTGCTCTGAAAATAAGTTTTTGAAAGTATTTGACTGTTGCAATGTGTGTCTTTGCATAAGCACTTTCCCATTATAAATTGTATGCAAATATCAGCTTGAAAATGCAATTTAAAAAGATGTTCTTAATGCTCTGCACTGATAATGTCATATGACATTAATTTATCCTGGAAATCTTTCCAGTCAAAAAGAATATGCAGATATTTTCATGCTAACTCATCCTTGTTAAGCTGAATAACTTTTTTCTTACACTTGTGAGAAGAAAAGTAGATTGCAACATGATACCAAAATTAGTTTTTCTATTTGAAGAAAAGTGTTCATTTCTGCATGTAATGTCTGTGCACATCCCTCACAGATTTGAATGCTGCTGAAGCATTGTGTGCATTTGCACTTCATTCACTCTTCTTGTGCAGATCTAAAGCCTGATGAATTCATTGTTCATTCTGACTTTGAATTAGGTTCTTTTTCTATTTTTTCTCTTTGCTTACTTCTTACATTTTAAGAAGCAGTTTACCCTTTCTCATCAGTTTCCCTCAGCGGAGCAAGTGTTGAAATGTTGGACTTCTGTAACGTTGCTGCTGTCTTTTCTGTTAATTAGGCCGTGGCAAAAGCCATTCCTTTTTTTTTCTTTTCTTTCCTTTTTTTTTTTCTTTTTTTTTTTTTTTTAACCAGGAATGGGACAGAATGATGCATTTGTTCTCAAGAGATGTGTCCATTTTCGATGCATGAACGGGCTCTCCAAATCTTTGCCTAACACATGTATCAAACACATTTGTCTCATCTGATAGAATAATTAAATCACAGCAATTTGTATTCTAGAAACAATAGACAAATTTTTCTATACTAACTTCTTTTCTAGATGAAAAATATTACAAAATTTTTTTATATAACACACTAAAGAAAGCAAACATATATGATGATTAAGAAAATTTTACTGTGATTTTTATTTAGAGGATAAACCTTGTTGACGTCAAAGACTCTGGACATTGAACTTGAGATTTCCTTTAAGGTGCTTCCTACATGTGTAAGCTCAAAGATTATTCATATTCCTTTTTCATTCTGTTTTTAACTTCAGCACCTAAAGCTGCATAAATATATTCAAAAAGTGCCATAGAGAACTGTATGTATGGAAGCATTTGCAGGGTCAAGCATTTAGGTTGTATGGTAGTTTGGTTTATGAAAATTTGAAAATACATAAGTTAGTATCTGAAAGCATTTCTGAAAACATCACTGTGCATTAATCAAGTTTTTTCCCCCATATTCTTCATTAGTAAGTTTCATTATCTTCTTGATATCTGTGGCATTTCCGCCACGCAATGCGGTCTTTGCTGATAGACAACTCATATTTTTGACATGTTTTAGTGTCAGTGGAGAAGCATAAGAGCAGAGTCCTCTAATATTTGAACTGCTTGATGTTAGTGATCATTGCATCATTCTGCTGAGTTGATTTCGGGTTAGAATCTGACATTTGGGAAAAAAATAGGTAAGAGTCGCCAGAAAAGTTAATAATAACAGGTGCAAATAATAATGCCATCAGATCAAATTCATATTCTTTACAAGTCTGAGATGCTAACAATAAGGAAGTGTGAGGCTCTCCACTAACTTAATTCTGCTAGTGCTAGAAAAATAGGTGTAAGTATACATTTCCAAATGTGCAGGTATCAGGGAAATTTTTATTTTAATGTAGTTTAGGGAATAGTTGTATATAACACTGCATGATGTGTCCATATTTCTTGCTGAAACTCAGATTGCTGACATCAGTAGTTGTTGGAATTGCAGGTTAAACAGTAAAAGCTGGACTGCAACAGTGCAAAAACTGCAGCAGTGAGAAGAAGGGATGCAGTCAGGAAAATAAGAAGCCCTCAGACTAGTATCCCTAAAAGTGGTGAGACAACTTCCACTGCTCCCAAGTGAGTTCTAGATCAGGGCCTGAGAAAAAGATTTTGGGGTAATGAGAAGAGAGCAAGAAGAGAGATAGCAAATATCAAACCATTGGGGTAAGGCTGTGAGCTCAGAGCCCTCCCTGTCTCCTGTGACTTACCTGTATGTGTGTTGGTATGTGCTTGTGATTAAAAGAATATTTTCTTAAAATTCAGATTTAGAAATACTGGTTGCTTTTTACAGGTTTTTCAATTCAGACAGGTTTGCGGCTTTTTTTTGGATTTTGGATAAAGTCTTCAGTATATTCATTGCAAATGCAGACTCCTATATTTTGTTTTCATTTCTCCACTTCTGCTTTCAAATAAAATTAGCAAGTCTATTTTTTTTCTGGTTAGATAAGTGACAGGTACCTCGTCTATCAGCGCATGTAAAGAAAAGTAAAACCTGATTCTAAGCCCAGGCTGGGAGTAGCTGCTGATCGGGATGGGTTCATTTCTCTGTAGGGAAGAGAAGCCAGTAAAGAATCTAATTTTTGAGCTGTGCGAATTATTTATGTCCTCCAGCATATTTTATGCAGCTCCTGAAGTAGATGACTCAGTTTTAATTCTGCTTGGAGACAGGGGCTTAAAGTAGATGGCTCTTTGCCTTGTTAGGCAGCCTATGATCCTACCTTCTCTTGTACAGGGGAGAGTAGGAAGGGTCTTTGGTGTGTCTGCCTCTGAAAGGTTGTGGGAGTTGGAATAACAGGCATGCAGCTGGAGAGCTGATTCCCTGTCTTGATGTTTCCATGTAAATTGAACCCAAGAAAGCTTTGATGTTGTAAAAAGAAGCGGAAAAGATTATTTCCTGAAGATTTAAGAATACCTAAACTCCTCAGCTGATGCGCCGGGGAGTTAATAACTAGTTTGGACATTGGTAGCATAGACTTAATTTTTTGCTGGATATGATGCAGCATGTTCTGTATTCTAGGAGAAGTTGAAGGAACAGCTGCTACAGAACATCTTTGAACCCATAAGCAAAAATCGGAGAAGTGTAGCTGTAGTTGTCCCATGGTAATTTAAAAACAAAGTATGAAAAGAAGCCTCAGAAAAAGATTAATTTTCTCAAAAGAACATGAAATATTTAAAAATATTTTCTGGAAAATGCAATATTTTGATGCAATATGCTAGCTATTTATTTTTGTGATGAAAAGTCACAATCATTTCTGAAAGGTATTTTTCACAACTGTGGCAATAAAAAAAAAGAAATGTCTCAGATCTTCTTTAAAACATGGGCTGATCAAAATGCTTAATGTATTCTATGTCCCTGTTTAAGGAAAAACTGATTGTATTTATGTTTGTAATGGGTTTCTATCTTTCTCTGCAACCACCTGGCATTCTGGTTTCAATTTGACTGGCTTTCTAAAACACACAGCTGATAAAACATACGAAAAAATAAATTGGACTTGAAAATGATATCGAGTCCAGTGTTCACTGGAAGTTATTTGCTCATAAGACATTTGAGAAAATGTTTTCTTTTCTCTTTGGTTTACTGAGTTTTATCACATATTTCAATGCTGGTTGCCATATCAAACCATTAACTTTCTTTTGAGGTCAGAGAGACCTCCAAGATATTTTGAAAAGCTCTTGACCAGCTGGGAAACGGGAAAAAGCCTTATCACCAATGCTTAGGAAATGTAACCTGATTGCATTTTTCCTAAATGTAAAAAGACTTTTACAGACACTGTAGCAACGGTACCTACTGGGGATGATTATCTGAGGATAAGGTGAGCCTTCATCTTTATTAATACAGAATTATTGAAATTAATCTTTCTGAAAAGGTTTTATTTGGTTAATGAAATCCAGGAATAAGGGTCCCTAATAATGCCCTAGAGCTACTTTAAAATGATAGCTGTGCCTCAAATCCATTATTCTTAAACAAAAATTATTTTCATGTATTTGTTTTATATTTGCTGTCCGTGAAGTATCTTCTGAATAAAGAGCAGCTGTTATTTTCCTCATATGATTAGGATTCCATTCATTAAAAAGCTGATTCCAAATAAATGAAGCCTCTGGAAAAAAAAAATTAAAAGTCACATTTTTAAAATATGCAATGTTCTGCTTTTCAATAATGCTGTGCCAAAAGCAAATCATCAATTAAATAACAAATTTTTAAAGTTTTTTTTTTTCGAAAGGGAAAGAAAAGGGGTCATCAGAAGTTTCAGTGTGATGTTCTCAAAACAGATATTCCAGCTACTGAACTATTAGACAAAGGATGCCATGGAAGGCCACATCACCATGATCTTGTAGCAGACTAAAGTCATCGAGAAACACCAGCTATGAGGAACAAAGAAGACTGATTATCCTTTGTACTTGCTGTAGGAATGAATGTGGTAATTACCTGTCCAACACAGACAGCACAGACACTACCAAAGTGAGGTGTCCTGGCTGAATTCTTACATAGGAGTTTCATATAGGATATCTTTATTTGCAGGCAGTATTTGGATGTTCAAGTGTGACAGGAGCAAACCAGAACAGAATATTTTCTGATTAACAGTTTGCTTATAGAAAGATGAAATCTTAAAATCTGAGTCTTACAGTCTGACGTCT
Organism: Aleadryas rufinucha; assembly: GCA_013397815.1. NCBI lineage: Eukaryota > Metazoa > Chordata > Aves > Passeriformes > Aleadryas > Aleadryas rufinucha. The sequence continues at coordinate 31,178 of VZTH01006197.1, forward strand.
TCTTTTGGTATCATGCCTTGTGAAAGGTGAGAGCAAAAGGGATGAGAAGCAACAAAACAAGGAGCATCTATTGCAAGGCAGGAGTTACATAGAGCACACCGTGTAATTTCTGCTCAAATTGTCATGCCATAAATTAGCAGTATGTTAGAGCTTTTTATCTCTCAGCAGACAATGTGAGAATTGAGTGTATATTAAAGACTAAAATGAGATCAGACACTAAGTTAATTAAAAGAATTTATTACCGCCCCCAAATTACTATTGCATCACTTTACAAATATGAAGTGGTGAGGTGACAGGTGGCAGCACCACAGCATGCTCCCAGTGAATAGTTCATACAGATAAAAATAGATCTAAGGCTAGAATTAGGCATTTGATTTAATAAAATGAAAAAAAGCCATGGTTAGCCTAAAATAATTTGTGACTCCTTTCAAACTTCTTTAACATAAACTGTATGGTCCTGCCCTCACCGACCATCCTGTATGGCTTTATTTGGGTTTTTTTCATTACTGAATTTATCTTCTGTTCAGAGAACCTATGATCCTGAAAGGGAAAATGAAGAGTGGGTCCAGAAGAAAGAACTGAAATTTGAAGACAAAGAAGCTGTCTTTGTTGCCTGCTTTGAAATGATGGGTATTACTGGATCATTCAGCAATGGTGCTAATGAGCTCCATACAAAGTCCAAGGGTACTTATACCCACATGTCCACTTGACAACATAAATACGAGCCCATTCAAGATCCACCTAATTAGTGGCATGACAAGAACAAGGAAAATACAACTTTCAGAGAGGGATGCCCAGAGAATGTTGTGCCTGCCTGACTCACTGCCACTGCTGTCACCTACCTTCATAGTGTCTATCTCTGTCTGTCTGGTCATCTGAGGCTGTTTTTGCAATCAAGAGAGAAACCCAAGAACTCTGAGGGTGGGATACAATTCTTTGCTTTCGACTAGAGGAATTGCATTTTAGAGTGACAATGTTTTGTAAACTGAGCCCAGGGTAAACTACATTCATTTGGCCACATGAAACCCATCACCCGTGAGTGTCTAATCAGCCTTGGCTTTTACATACAGGTAGCAAAAAGTTGATCTCTCTCTGAGAAAACTGTGTCTAGTCAGATAAAGAAGGAAAAGAATAGTTTGTTTAATTTAAATTTGTTAAGAATTCTGCTAAATAAAAAAGACTCAGAAGTATTGTGATATTTATTCAAATCATATTCTTCATAGCCATTTTTTCATCCAACATCTTCTGCTGGTATTGTCATGGAGACCAAGGCTGTTAATGTCATGCAATCCTACAATATATACATAATGAATACTGCATTTCATAATTTATAAATCCAAGTTTATACAGTGTCACAATCCTCACCTCACAATGCAGAATTATATCTGTACCTTTGTTGTCAGCTTTGAACTTCAGACATTTACTGGGTATGTCACTGGCAAATCTGAGCAAAAAGATTCAGTGCCTTATGCATGTTCAATATGCATTTGTTTAGTAGGAAAAAAACAATCCACTGCAGTAGGTTTATTTTGGTTGTGATAAAGAATACAGTCTGAGTAATCTCAGTGCACAGAACAGCAATGTAATTGACAGCTACATAATCAGTCTAAAGTGTGCTTGCTAGGATGGGTCAAATTCCTTTGGGAATCCAAATGAGGTTTGGATGGCTTCTGCACTCAGTGTTGCAGTGTTTTGCTACTTTGCATCACAGAGCCTGACATCAGTATTTTACATAAGGAGGAAAATGACAGAAGCTCCTGTTGCCAGTGTCCATCTGTGGAACGTAACAGATTTATATTTTTAATTAAAGCAAGAAAACAGTTTTGAAAGTTCAGTAGTCACAAACTCTTACATGTATAGAAGAGGTTGTTTTTGTGAGTAGCCCCTGCAATTTCAATCAGAATGAACACAGTCCAGATTCTAATGAGGGTGGGAAATAAATGGATGAATAATGGGCACTTGAGCTCTGAGCATGAATAGTGTGGCCTTGCATGTCTAGTTATGGTGATTTAAGATTGTACTGCCCCACCTGTTCACTTGTATTTGCAAAGCAAAGCCGCGTTTACTCTCTGCTGTGACTGTTGCTTATCCTTAATGAAAAGTCCTGTCATATATTTAAAAACATCCTTTGGGGATGACTCAGACTAAGCCATGTGATTTTGTTTAGAGTTAAGAATGCACTAACTCATGCCATTGACTTGGCCCAGGTAAAAAAACTGGTATTCTCAGGAAAGAATTAGTAAGAATGAACCTTGGATGAAAAATTAAACCACTGTAGTTGCAGAAGTAAGACCTCATTTAGATGTGCTAAGACACCACATAAATGTCAAGACTACTTCGTCTTCAGTGATGCAGATATAAGAGTAATACACTGCTTAATTTCCTGTTTTACCTGAGACATAGCAGAGATGAAATCCAGCAACTCCTTTGCTGCTCTACCATAAAATGAGAAGTTTCAAATTTCCTAGGACAGGACTTAAAGCAGAGTACACTACAGAGCTTGAAATGCACTCTGGTCATTGTACCAGTTTTATGCCTGAATATCTGATCTAGTTGAACATGTCTCTGCTCATTGCAGGGGAGGTTGGACTAGATGACCTTTAAAGGTCCCTTCCAACCCAAACTATCCTATGATTTTATGATTTTATGGCTATTGCCTGTATGAACTCGTGCTTCAGAAAGGTTAGGAAACAAACTCTTCTCTCCCTGGAGAAACCAGGTATATTACTTAGAATGCACCAGATAAACCCAGTTGAGCCAGAAACAACCGTTCACTCTCTTTAATCCTGCTTTTAATTCACTCAGCTGAAATATATTAAATATGTGAGTAAAAGGGCATGAGCTGTAAAGAGAATGAACAATGAGCATTCACATTTGCAGACACGTCTATCATTAGAAAAGCATAGATAGTTTTTTCTTATAATCAAACAACGTGATCAGCGCTGTAAAACGCTTTATGCCAAGCTGTGTAGGTTCTATGGGCAGAATGAACTGAAAATCTGAGGAGATAATTAATAAGAGTATACACACGAAAAAAATCACTATTAATTCATTTCTGAAAAGGAGGTGCATATTCTAGGGGTGAATAGATACAGTTCTATTAATATTTCCCAGGCTCCTCTAAAGCATTACCACTGTTCAATGCCATTGTTATATTTCTACCTTAAGAATCTTACAAATCTTGTGCAATAGTTTCACCCAGTATTTATCTTTTTGCGGTGACTTAGCAGAATTCAACCTTGGCCAAATATTGTTTTTACCATTCTTTTACTTTCACACCAGAACATATGTTTTCATTCTGCAAACAAGTTAGGAATACTCATTCTCACTTATAGTTAAATTGCATAGGATTCTCAAACTGTCAATGAGTAAAGAACCCCATTTGGGTTTATTTTATAGAAACCATTAAAAACCAGTACGTCAGCACTGCCAGCTCATTGGCTGGTACTAACATGTGAGTTCTGATGGTTTTAACAATTGTCTGTCCCCTAAAACCAGTTGAGGTTTTGTTGCACACTTTCACAAGTGGATGACTATCAGAGTTTTGACATCTCAGGCCTTTTAAAGCTTTAAAAAGCTAGACTTTAAAACCTAGCTATTTAATTTAGTTACCTGAAGGTAAGGGGATTTATTTTGGCTGAGTGATCTAGGCCTATAAAAAAGGAGATTAAGTAAGATCGTATTGCCCATATTGTGTTATGACCACACTGAGAAAAATATACTCCACTCAGCAACATCAGAGAGAATGTAAAGTTGTATGTGAATTGCTCTGGTTTATGATGCACGATCCAAGTAACTTACTGCAGTGTCAGAAAGATGGCTTTGGTGATAAGCTGGTCCAATAAACTTAATTCTGTAAACAAATTTTAAGTAAAACTACTGTGAGAAATACGTGAAGTGCTTTTTCCCTCTCCTTCTCCTGGAAAGTCTGTCCTTTGGCAGGCAGCTATGCGCACTGTGCAATTCATCTGTCTGGAAGGACAGCTGAGAGGACAGCCTCCTGGCCAGCTGGCAAGGTGTCACTATGCACACAGATGCCAGTACGTTCCTCTGAGAGGGAATAAATCAGACAACTGGCACCTGTGACACTGATGTCTGTTTGAACATCTCTCCCTTCGTGTAACTTAAACTGTAGTGGAAGGGCATAGTTAGGGTCTCTCTCCTTTGTTGTAATCCTTTGCCTGTGGAATTTTCTCTTGAAGGCTGTGAAAATAACACACTGAGGCAGCACAGTGTGGAAAATAGGGTCTTCCCAAACATAATAAACCAGGACTAGGAACTCCTTCTTGGAAAAATGAGATAAACAGTGATTTCCTAGGGATTGATCTGGTTGTTCATGGCAACAATATTAAGCAATAAGATTCATTTTTACCATGTGGGCAGTGATCTGTTTTCTTCTTTTATTATACTTGAAGCGGTGTCTATGGGAGGAGAGCCCTTCCTACCTTGATATGTGATTAACAGCACAATGGGAAGTAGGGTTGTTAATAACCGTAGTCTGGTACAAAATGCATTATCACTCTGTATTTTTTGAGTTCCAGCTTCAGTGACCTCTGTAGAGATGCATTATATGCTCTTGAAATACATCCAAGTACACCTGTCTCCCAAAGCCCTTCATATATTTCTAAAACTTAATAGCTAGAAGCTGGCAAATGAAAGACAGTGCCAGAGGCTTCTGAAGTTCAAACTAAGCCCAGTTTTTTTATTCCATTTACGTGAGAAATCCTGATAATTATCATGTACTGGCTGAAAAGATTTTGCAGGGCAAAAAACCCCATGAGAGTCCCTGACAACTTCAACCAAAGACCATGGTTTGAAATGAGAACTACCTTTTATATCAACGATTAAGTATTTGAGATTGAATAAATTTTAATATGGACAAAATATATCAATAACTACTTTTAGATTTTAAGGGATCATTTAATTTCTGCAAACACATAAACAATTCATAACGTCAGAAATCTAAAGCAGTTATGTGTGTTTGCCAAAAGTTCTAGCAGCTCCAGGGAACTTTCCCTGTACTTTTCTGTTAACCAGGGTAAGTTACTCTGGTAACACAAGTGACCTGAACACTTGAACCACTGACATGGTATCTTCTGACCCATGATATGCACTCTCCTAATGCTGTGCTTCCCCTTTACCTGTGCATCTACTCTTCTGTAGACATCAGGTATTTACAATTATGAGGTAAGGGAAAATGTAAACTCTTGTTATTTAATTACAATCAACTCACATTTTCTTTAGGCTGAGTATATGTGCAGGGAGGGCTGCAAAAGATTTACTGATTGTGTGAGCTGCAGGACTTTCTTATAAGGGTGTAAGAAAGAGAATGGTTGTGAGAATTTCTCCTTACTGCAGACAATCATGGTCACAGGGTATAGCACTGGTTCAAACACAGGCTTGGCTAGTCTCTTGGCACAGTGGTGTTTTAATTACATTATGGTCATACACACTCTGTCTGGTTTAATGAATATTCAGTTACTCATTTCAAAGATCCCCTGCTTAAAGCACAGGAAATTCAAATGTAAGATTCCTGCACAACAGGGAAATTGTGCTGAAGCCCAAGTCCCCAAGCTGAGCGTGTTACTCATTGCTAGTCCTGGAAAAAGAGGGTACACTGACTCCTACTCTGCCTGATGCATGGGACATTGTCAATGTATGATCCAATTCAACAAAAATACAGATAGCAGATGTCAATGAAAAATACTGATTATCTGCAGGCAATGTATCCTGACTTTTATTTGTGACTAATAAAAGGCATAACATTGGTGTGTTGTCAGTATCATTCTAGTTACAAATACAGAGCACAGCTTTGAGAGGGCCACTGTGGGGAAAGGTAACTCCATCCCAGCCAG
>VZTH01006200.1:0-106122 GCA_013397815.1 Aleadryas rufinucha
GAAGCACTGAAGGCTGCTGTCCTAATGATCTGCTGTTGCAAGTTTGCAGCCTGAAACATGCATATTCCCCTTTGCTTTTAAAAGCAGGGCTGCAGTGTTTGTTTTGGTACAATTGCTCCAGGCTTTGGAGTGTTTTCTTGATCTGTAAAAGATCTTGATTCAGTTTTTAGAGATTGAAACTCAGGCTTCCTGGAAGGAAGGGTAGGGGAATACTTGCCTCTGGATTGCTGCTGTCTTGGTGCCCTTTACATTCCCATGCAAAAATTCTCTCTGTAGAGGGGTTAAAGGAATGGAACCTCAGTTTCGTGGTCTAGCTCTGGATTTTAGTGCCTGCTCCAAATACTTTGGTTTCTTCATCTTCACCCAGCAGTTCTGTGAATTGGATGTCCTTGAGGCAGTAGCTAAAAGTATGTATTCTGAATTTTCACTTAAGAGGAAAGTGGTGTTTTATTTCAGTCTTTCACTTTTAGACAGTCTGTGATCCCAAGTGTTACTAACATAAAAGAACTGCATCTTTTTGTTGTTGGCAGCCGTGAAGGAAGTTGGTGTGAGTAGCATGCCATAGAAATAAAATCATAAAAGGACAAAAGATGGAATGTTTTTCACTTGGAGAAACTGAACCGTTTAATGAAAAATGAACCAAAAGCAAATTTTCCAGGTCTGGGCTGTGGATATTTGTGGAATGTGATGTGAAAAGAACTTGAACTTCTGTTCTTAGTTTTGTTCTGCTTTTGTGACAATTCACTTGGTGTTGGTTTATTGAAGAGTAGAAGCGATTTACAGTGGTCATCCAGTCCGTCAGGACCGGACATTGTGCTCTGGGGGTGGGCCGACCCCTGCCATAACTCTTACCCCAGTTAAAAAACTGGGGTCCAATTTGCAGTACAAATTGGACAAACGTTGTAACAATGCGATGGGATCCTCTGAAATGGAAGCGTTTGGATAATGCAGGCGGGCTGCTGGCTTGTTCCCTTTCTTTGGATCCAAATGCATCAGAATGTGCTTGATTGTTTGCCTCTGCAGCCTGCTGTGAAATAGCTTAGGCTGAAGCGTCCAGTGACAGTTTACAAGTTACAAAGACAGCTTTTTGGCCACTGACCCTCTGCGGGAGCCTAATCTTTGTTTTGTAGATGCCTCTTTATCTAGGGAAATTACATCAAGAAAAGAGGTGTTGGATTACTTCCTCATTGTTCCTCATTGTTAAAGATGACCTCCGAAGAATTTTTACAGCCTGGTTCGTACTTTTCCTTTAGGGTACACTGAGAAAACAAAGTCTTCTGTGAGAATTTCCTTCTCCTCCCGTTTATACATACCCTTGTTTGCTTTGTTTTTGACTGTAGCTTTAGAGAATATTTGGAATGTTAACTGTGAATGTTTAACTCCTGAATTGAAAAAGACAGCTCAGTGGTTGAAAGACTGTTAAATTAAAAAAAAAAAAACAAAGTAAAAAGAAGATAAAAATCCCGTATTTCAAGTTGGCATTACTATACTATTTGTGAGGGACTACTTGTGGCAGAACCTCTCTACCAGAAGATAGTACTAGAAATACAAGAAAACTGCATTTCAGTCAGTATACATTATTTCACTCAAGGTAGCCAGAATCAGCTGTTTCATAGGCACAAAATTCCCCATTGCCCTGTGTAAGCTGTGTTCTTATCCCAATCAGTTTGTCCGTGGGTTGTAGTGGAAGTGCTCTGCCATTTGTACCTGTGCTGGCAGTTCTGGGAATGGAACTGTGCCTGTTCTGTTACTGAGGCCTTGCCTGAACAGCTTGGGATTTGGTAAATTCTGGCTGTTCAGTCAGCTTTGCCATTCCACTGGCACAGTTGTAGCTGTCATGGCACATGGACACAGGCAAGGCGAAGTCTGTAGGTTGATACAGCACCTCTTAGGAGATTTTTTTGGGCACTCAAGCCCTTCATTAAACATTAAGCATTAATGAATATTCTGAGAAATGTGTAGCCTGAAATTTTCATGATGGTCTTTTGTTCTTTTGATAACTTCTCTTAGGGGGAATGAGCAAATCATCCGCTGTGTGTACATTGTTTATGGTGCTTTAATGGATGCTTTGGAAGAGGATTAGCAAAGAGAGAGCATACAGTGGATGCCGTTGCCCACCTGAACAGGAAAGTTTCTGCCAGAAAAGCAGTTGAGAGGGGAGTGTAGAGAGAAGTAATTTTCATTCTTCTTACAAATACCAGCTACAGACAGAATTAAATACCTTTTGAGGCTCATTCTTGTGCTGCTTATGGGAAGGAACACACAGATGAGAGTGGTGTACTGGAGAGATTGCTTTGCTTGGGGTAGTGGGAGGCAGTCTGATCATCCAGGACTGCGTTTTATCCTAAAAAGGGAGTGACAGATCTTTTAAATATAATTACAAACACTACCATTAATGTGTTTTCTTTGTTTTACAACCATGTGTCATCCTTTAGCTTAGGCAATAAATCAGCCCTTGTGCCAGGTGAATTCTGGGATGTTAGGAGGGCTGTAGTGCTTATCCTAGGGAGTGTCATACAGAGAATAATAGCATTATCCCGTGGTGCTTAAGTTTGTGTCACTAGTCTTTCCTTATCATCTTTAGGAGTGAAGCAGTGTCCTAAATATGCTGTAGTTGTAGGAGTGCCTCCCTTTGTCTTTATAGGCTGTGTTTAGAACTCTGCTTCTATTAAACTGCTAAGTCCTTTCTAAAAGCTGACGGAGCATTTAGAAGTTTTCTGTATTAAAAAAACCCAACAGACCAAACTCTGTAGATGCTTTTCTCAGCTTATTTTAAGCACAGCAGGAACTCACTGATTCATCTACATGCTGATATTATGTATGCAATCATTAAGTAGATTTTAAGTCATAATGGCGACTTCCTCTTTAAATGGAAGCTAATTTTAATGAAACCTTTAATTTGCATGCTACAAAAAATGTTGAAGGACTTCATTTATGAGATTTATAATCTCCGTGAAACACAAAACAGTATTTTCCAAGACCTCAAGTGTTCTATAGCTTTCCTTTTTGTAGTTTTTGTTTTTGTGAACTGTGCAGTCTTAGAATGGGGCAGTAAGTCTCCTCAGAATGTTTCATCCGTCATCTTCTGGTTAGATACTACTGACCATACTTAGACTTCCTAATTTCTTAAGAAAAGGTCATCCTTCCCTGAGCTGTGAGTCATAGAAACTTTATGATTGAACTTAAAGACCACCTATGCCTTTCCTGTTCATAATCTTCACTGCTTTCCTTCCCTTGTGAACAGATATTTCAGGGTATTAGCACTTCTCTGTTGGCACTTTCCTGTTGCATTCAGCCATGTATTTCTTGCTGTTGTAGTACATTTCTAAAAAGAACTAAAACCCAGTAGTGATGCTTTTGGATTAGCTTTTATCTTGCTTACCTTTGCATGCTCATTTAGGGCAAGCATATTTAGCACTAAGAGGATCCTGCATGAATGACATGGGAACATCTTAGTTCACTGAACAATCCCACTGTAATTTCAAGAAACAACAACTTCTATTTCTGCAGAGCTCTGAAGATCAGCTCTACTGCTGAATGCAAATCTGACTCGCTGGAGGTGAAATGCTTCTTTTATTTTTAACCTTAGTGAATGCTTGGCAGCGAGTGCTGCTGAAGTAAATCCTCAAGGCCTGATGTAAAAGTCTCTTGGCATTCCTGTATCTTCTCGTGTTAAAGAGCCTTTCGCAAGCATCTTGGCCGAGTGTGGTTCAGCCTGTTGTGTGGCTGTGCTGCATCCCAGAGCAGTGCTCCCACAATGTCACAGAGGTGATGTAAGGACAGGCCATTAGGCAATGGAGTGGTAATGCAGCATGCAGTGGCAATGCTATTGCTTAAATCTGGCACAAAGAAGAACCAGTAAAACTCGCTGGTTAAACGTCTCACGAAATTGCCCAATCTGTGGATGAGCTCGGGCTGTTTGTACTGACTGCCTGTTTGAAAGGTGTGGGGTAGCAGTAGGGGGGTGTGCCTGTGTGTAGCTGTTGTTTATAAACAGCTGCTCTGCTTTCTTGCGTTTTTCTGGTTTCAGCTACAGCTTCAGATTGGTTCAGTGGAGTTGTTGTGGTCTGACCCCAGCGGGCAGCTAAGCCCCACACAGCTGCCCGGTCACTCTGCCCCGGTGGGATGGGGGAGAAAATCCTAAAAGAGAGAACCTGTGGGTTCAGTAAGTAAAGCAAAAGTTGTGGATACAAGCAAAGCAAACCAAGGAATTCATTCACCACTTCCCATGGGCAGGCAGGTGTTCAACCATCCCCAGGAAAGCCAGGCTCCCTCACATGTAATGGTTACTTGGGAAGAAAATCAGCTCCATCCCAGCCAAAACCAGCATAGTACTGTACTGAAATTAGTGTCTTATAGGTTGCCTTTTAAATTAAGAAGATGCCCATTAGCTTCGTTTCAAACTGTAGTTGTTGTTGCATACTCTTTTCTTTCTTACATCAGTTTTGCCAAATGGCAGTGTGATTATGTCTTCGTGTTTCTTGCATAAAAATAGAATTGTGAATTGGCTGCTCGAAATACGACAGAAACAGTCAAGATTTCAGTTCTGTGGCTTTCTAAATATTTGTTCCTGCTCTTAAAACCTACTTGCTCAACTTCTTCGCTGAGCTTCCTGTGTAATGTTGCTAAAGCTCATCTTAATTCTCCTGTGGCCCTTGTGTTTACCCAGTAAACAGCTGTGGGCTTTTTAGATGTTGCTTCTCAGATGGAGGCTGCTGACCCTGTGGAGAAGGCAGCAGCAAGGTGGGGATGCCATCTGCTCTGCTGTCAGACTGTCACCTTACCATCTTGGGTGATTAAAGCAGTGTGCCATACTGAACTCGGACAACGTGGTATCGTTTAGTTCTGCAGAGTCTGTTACCTGCTCATTAGCAGCTCTCTCCTCTGAGGATTGCCAGGCAGCTGAGGGGATATAATATTACAAACTGCTGCAGCAAAATTAACTACAGCCCATTTGTCAGAGCTGAGAATTATCTTGCAGTGATCATATGTAAATGAAATGAGTTCCTGTAAGGACAGAATACATTATTTATTGGCTTTTTGGAGGTGACATTTTATTACAAAACTGCCAATATCAATTCCCCATCTTATATTTTTAATTTTCCCTCCTACATTATGACAAATTTCAGCATCTTTTATTGGGCACTAAAATTCCAATTTAATTATGCATACTGGCAAGTTAAAACTTGTTAGATGGGTTGTGTTAATGTTATGTGTTAGTCACATCTGAGTACTTAGGTGCTCCAGTAATAAGAATGACACCAAGTGATTAGTGCAAAACGAATAGATCGTCATTCAGAGTGATTCTGAAGCCCCAGCTGTGGCTTCATTCTCATAATACATTCTGATGCTTCCTGGCACTCAGGTTGCAAAGTCCTCTGGAGATTGTGCCTCCCAAGGCTACCAATGTCAAACAGGTATCTCTTAACTGGCTGCTGAAGTGACACCACACAGTGATGTACAAAACAAATGTCACCAAAAATACTCTTGGATGAGGGCTCACATTAACAATTATCACCAATTTTCTGTAAATTTGATCAAATCTTTAGCATTTTGAGTTAAATTTACCCTGAATCCTTTTTGCAGTGTTGTAAGTGTAAAATACAATTACTTTTCTGAGTAGAAATCTTGGCTTATTGTTTTCTGGGGATTTACCTGTTTCTGATTGCTCTGATGGAATGAACAGTGTTTAAATTTGTCTGCTGTAATTCCTTGCACGAGTAAAGGTACAAACCCATTCCTGGCAGTGACTGTGACCATGTTAATTTAAGCAAGGGAAGCACAATCACTCTGTGTGCTACTGCCCTCCTTGCAGTGTGTCTAGAATTAGTTGCTGCTTGAGCTTTGCTTGATTGCTATTACCAGTACTTAATGTCCTAGTTTTGGTGAAACCTAGTCTGGATGATTGAACTTGGATATGAGCTTCATACCTGCAAAAATACAATAATTGTAGAGTACCTGTGATAAGTAGTTTATTTCTAAATAGTATCAACAGCCTGGTGCTTGCAACTTCGTAGAAATAATTCATAAAAACTTGCTGTGGTTTTGTAGATTTACTGTTTTATGAAGCTGACTTTTCTGTCGTCTTTCAAAGTTGTGTTTAACTTGTGTTAGGGTATGAAACTGTTAGTGGTCTCAAGATGAGAATTCATTATCCAGCAGTGCAGAAATCTGTGTAATTGATCCTCTGGGAGTTTGGGCACATATAAAAGCAGTTGTCGTGCCTGTTTGGTAGCTCGTAAGCAAGCTCTTCTTCCAGCCAGCTTTTGCACTCTTCTTTTCAACTTCAGCTGACTTACACAAACCATTTGTCTTTCAGAGCCAAGACATAATCAGCCAAACTGAACCAAGAGGAAAGAGAATATTTGAGAAGGCTTCCAGCATCTCATGAATGAACTAACGGAACTCGATAATGCTGGTTCTCCAGAGCCAGGTCTGCGGCTCAGAAAAGGACACATGTCTGACACTGCAGCAACACAGGCAGCCTTTGAAGAGGACAGCTCTCAAGAGAGCCTTCTTCTAGTGGAGTCACCACTGTCTTCTGATCAGGAGAATGTAAGTCATATGATTACCCCTTAGGCTTGATAGGAAAAATGAGTTTTGGCAAAAGCGCTTCAATGTTTTAAATACCTTTCAGAAATGTGGACCGTGAGCCTACAACCTTTTAACCAGGCGTTAAAGGCGTTATTATGCCTGCATTAAAGGCAGTATTATGACTGTAATAGTACCAGGAAGATTCCAGAAGTATTCAGCTGAATGTGTGGGAACTTGGGTGACAAGACTGGGCATAACTAGTTTTACCAGCTTTTCTGTTTTTATTTTGTCCTCAAAGAAATGGGACTTGTACTGGTTTGTTCTCTGCTGAGATGCTGCTCATACAAAAAGATTTTTGTTCTGTAATTTTCAATTAATTGTAAGTGAAAGGAGAAATATTGACTCTGGCTGCATGTAATCAGAACCTTGGCTGATTGGTATCTTTTTGATGATTAGGACAGAAGAATCTGTTTGCAAGCATTCTTGCTGGAATTAGACTAAACAATGCACGATATCCTATCTCAGACAACAGCCAGTAACAGACTCACAAGGAAGAGCAAAAGGATGGTGAAGCACCTTGTGGTACTTGCCTGGGACACTCTCCCAGACTTTAGCAGTTGGTGGCTCACAGATTTTCTGAGCCAGTGGCAATGTCTGTAAATTTTTGGTGCATGAGCCTTTGTAAGTTTTGGCAGCCACAACATGCAGAAAGGCATGATTAGGTGTTCTGCAAAGACAGTGTCCAAGCACTGCACAAAAGTACCTTCTGGTTAGACAGTTCCAGAACGGGAATTAATGCTTCTCCCAGGATATAGTCAGATGGATATCAGCACAGTTAAGTGGAAGAGGCATTCATCTTAGGCTCACTATGCAATTTATCACGGATTAATGAGTTTACTGTATCAGCTCAGTCACAGCAACTGTGTGGTTTTAGCCAGCAGCAAAAACATGCTGGTGCTACTTAATGCATGTTGGGCTGTGGCTGTAATTGCATTTGCCACAAGTTCTGGGTGTGTGCTGGCCCACTGTCATGGATCAGCTGACATGAGAAGTGGTATTTGCCTTCTCAGCTTGATGAGTTGGAGCCCTTACAGAGTTTAGTTCCGTGCATTCTTGTAGTGAGAAGTCAGGACTGGTGTTCATGTCTGTAAGCCAAGGCAATGCACTCACAGCTGTACTGCTGTGACTTCTCTGTGGCATTCTCAGTATCGTGATAAGGGAAATACCCAGAGTCTTTTTCCATTTTCTAGAAGGTTGTGAAGCATGTGTTTAAGGTGGAAGGTCTTGGCCAAGACTGGTTAGAAAAAGAAAAGTTGAGTTGTGCTAGCAGATACTTTGCAGTTGCATGTTTATCTGTTGGTGTGTTTGGGATCATCTGTTTTGAAGGCTATTTTCATTCTTGTCTCTGACTTTCCTGGTTGAATAATGAGAGTTACCTGTTCCCTGTGGATGGAATACCCAAGGTAAAAGTCCATAATTGATTATGTGCTTTAATTCTTTCTGTACACTTGCTCAGCTAAACAAATTATCTGGATGAATCAGTGTTTAATGCTAACATTTTGGAAATGAAATGCTTGAAATACTTTCATTCTCTCTTTCAGGCATTCTTAGCACATGTTGTCTTTTTGGTTTTTTGCTTTCATCCATACAACAAAAGTTTGTGGGCTTTTTTGTTTTGGCTCACTACAAATGTTTGGCTTTCTCATGTTTGATTTCTCTTTCCTGGTCTTCTAAAGTGCTGTCAGAGAAATTTGTTTTTGCCATTTGGGCCTTGCTGTTCTATCTTAATCTGTATCACTTTCTCTGCCATAGATGGCCTCCTGCTTTTTTGAATTTTTTTTCACCCTTTTATTCCTGTCCTCTGTGATTTCTTGGGTTTGTTAGTGTGATGTCTTTAAATTGTTTTTTGTCTTAAAAGGCTGAATAATGGATGCTTCTAATGGATCATTCCAAACCACTTTGCTGTCAAAAGTGCCAATATTGGCTTGCCAAATGGCCTTTATTATGTGATATTCTGCAGTGTTCCAAATAATCTGGGAAAAACATTATGCTATACATCTTCCTCTGCCTTGTGGAAGCCTCAGCACAGCTGTTGCTCAAATGTCAGCTGGGATTCACTCTTCTGCTCTGCTGTGCATTCTGCTCTCTGCAACTGTCTCAGCAGAGAGACTTATTAGTTCATTAGCATGACTTACAAGTTCAAAAGCCTGATTTTCCTCTGGTCTGGAAGAGGTTCATATTTAGATAACAGTAATATAAGGGTATTGTTCTTGGCTAGATGGCAATAGTAGTCAGGCACTCAAGCTGAACATGGCCTTATAAAAGGTCTCAAGTAGTGCCCACGACATCAGTGTTCAGTGCTAAATGCAGCCATGATGGAGCTGATGGTAACAATTCCTTGGTGGAGGAGGAAAGTGGGTGAGAGCTGTGGAGTGCCTTGATGGTAGAACCACCATCATCATTTAATATGCTCTTAAATGCTTCTACTTGGGAAAAGCTTTTATCATAATAAATATGTATCTAAAATGTAGTGGGCCTAAAACTTGAGGTATTAGTGTAAAAATGTGTAGATTTTTATCCTGTGATAATACTGCACTGTTTATTTTCCCATTGCCTCCTGTTACCCTGCTTGTATCACTGCAGCTCTTTACTTATATAAAATATTCTCCAAACTCTCCTGTATAAGATTCCTTTCCCTTTCCCTACTTGTATATCCACTTCCTGCTCCACTTGTAGAAGTAAGCAATCTGAGCTCTTAAGAGGTAGTAGTTGATTTTGATGAATTATTTTAATAGTCTTTTCTCAGAAGGAAAGCATGGAAGCATGTCATTATGTTGTTCAGAATTCTTTTCCATCTTCCTCACAGCTTGCATTGTATACTATGTACTTCTAATTTTGATGGGCCAAAATATTGGTCCTCATAAGTAATAAAGCATTTTCTTGGGAAAAAGAATGGAGATGATATTAAGAAATGAGATTTACTCCTAAAAGGTTTTTTTCCCAAGGTTTTTGACCCTGGCACCAGTAACCTGCCTGGGAGGTTGCATAGCTGTGAGCTAAAAATTAAAGATCCTACTTTCTGTGAATTGTGGCATTCAGTAGATACATGTAGCAAAGAATTACTAACCATATTGAACATGCTTATTCAAAAAAATAATAATAACACAGCTGCATCCTTCTGCCAGTGCTGTTAATCTGCCAATTATATAATGATTCCCATGAGAAGATACAAATCATATAGCATCAATATCCTTTTTATACCCAAACCTCTCAGTCTGTGTTTTATTCCATAATTCTCTGTTCTCTCCTGGAGTGCAAATATGTCCACAGATTATCCCCTCTTCCGAGTACCAGTTTCAAGGACTAGATACACATCTTGCTATCTTTAAACATGAAATTAGTGTAGTGGCAGGTGAGTGGTGAGCCTTCTGTGGCTTGGAGAAATGGTAACCATTTGTCTGCATGTCAAGCATTTGATGATGAGGAAGGGATCAAGCAAGCTGCACAATTCTCATTCCTTCAGCAATTTAAACCTTTTTTCCTTTTTTTTGGTTTACACTATGTGCTGATAAGGCGTTTTTCAGCAGGTGCTTTCCTCCTGTAGCATCCTGGATTGCTCTGCCTTTGGGACAGCATCCTTTCTCCTGTCCCAGAGTTTGTGTCTTAACTGCCTTTGTAATTCCAGCAGTGATAGTTCCTAAAGAAATCTCTCCTGCTGTGACTTTGTTAAGCTGACACCATCAAATTCGTGTGACTTCTTACAATGTGATGAATGGGCCCTTTATGCAGCCCTTGACTCGTTCCTTTTGTACTTAAACCTGTCAGTGACAGGAGGTAAACAAAAGAACCATTTTCTTTCCCTTTGTTTCAATCATGGGTTTTTCCCTGCTTGGAGGATGATTCCTTTCATCTTCCATGCAGTTGAGCTGCGTTGTGCAGTTGTCCTGTGTGGCACCAAAATGTGCCCAGAAAGTGGGCACATAAGTGGAGACCTCCATAAAGTGGAGACCTGTTGCTTTGAAGTGTTTGGTGACCTGCAGTAAGATTCTGGGAGGAGGTTTGGGTAGCCCTCAAGTCATCTGAATGGGCAGAAGAAATTTGGGTACATACTCCTCGATTGCTTCTCAGGGAGTCTGGGCTTTGAAAGGAGGACTTAATTGACCTCTGACAAATTTCGTGGTATCTCCATGTACCTACAGGAGTCTTTCTAGAGTATAAATACCAAAGTGACTTGAAAGAGGAAGGCAGAAGGATGTAACAGAATTTCAGGTACAGAAGAGAATTTCTAGAGTAATTGAGGGTGAGCAAAGGACTCAGGGCTTTTAACTTGAATCATAGAACTTACTCTAAGCCTTTTGTTACAGAAGTGTTTATGTATTATCTACCAAAGCAGACTACAGACACTTTTTGGTATTGCAGAAGGGTGCATGTAAATAAATGGAATTGTCAGCTTGACTTTCTGTGCATACCAGCAGAGTGAAAAACACTGAGATGAACTCTTGAAGGTCAAAGGGAGACATTTGAGTCTTAAGAATAGTTTTTCTGGACTAATATTTGTTAATATTTGTAAATTCTGATGGTGTGAAATTTCATCCTTTGTAGATCTATCTGCAAGTTTCAAACCATTTAGCTTTCTTTTCAGTCTGGCATTTTTCTATTGGTTCTTTGGGGTTATGATTGAAAACCTGGCATTTGCTTCTGTATTTGCCTTCCTCCTCCATTGCATTGCAGGTTTTGTTGGTAGAGTGTGAATGGAAGAGGCCTGGCAAAATCAAGTTTGAGGTCCCACCAAAGCACATTTCCTTTTGTTTTAAAGCTGATTGTGTTCAAATGTTGTTCTGTAGATTTCTTTATCACCTTTTCCTTTCCTCCATTTTTGCAACTCTTGGGAAGAAATGTTATTTCTTTGAGAGCATGTGAGTTGACGTTTTGCTTCAGATCAAAAGATCTTAACATCTGCATTTCTCCTTCACTTGCTGTTCTCAGAACTGGAAGTAATGTGAATTTTACTCAGACTGCTAGTCACTGAAGTAAGTGCTTGAATATAGTAAATTTTTTTTTTCAGCAAAGCATTTTTGGATACACAGAGCAGAATATCTCCAAGTATTCCCACGTAGACAGTATGAAGACAGTGTTTATGGAGACGGTTTCCAGGCTCCACAGGCCTGAGCTGGTCAGATGCTGATGCCTCCCTTGCTGGCACTGATGTGCCTGGGTTATGAACAGACTGCCAGGGCTTGAAAGCCTGCAGAAAAGGCAAACTGGTGACCCAGTCAAGCATGCACAGGCAGTGCCCAGAAGGCTGGTAACACGTAGGAAATGTCCATGTCTCTGTGTCTGCTCTGCCTCCCAGAAAACTCTCACTGAATCACCAAGGAATTTGTCCTAGGTGATGGCTGTGGAGCTGGATTCAACTGTGTCCTATCGGTGTGGAGTGTTTCAGAGCTTTGGGAGGGGAAGTGGTGGTGCTCAGAGCTTGCTGCCTGCCAGCAGGTTTTGTAACCACTGCTTGCTGTGCTGTGTGTTGAAACTGGGAGAGGGAGGGAGTAGTTCTGTTTATAATTCACTGGCACAACAGTTTCCTTGGACAGGGGTTAGATTCCAGGGGTTTTGCCTTTGTTCTCCTGGAGATCATATCTGCCTGATTTGGGTGGCAGCAGGGGGGGTGTTGGCCTTTCACAGTGATATAAGAGAAAAAAATAGTGTTGAGCTGGTGGGTTAACTTGCATCTTCCTCCAACTGTTTCAGATTGATTGACTCTGCTGTTATGTTAAGTTCAGCAGTACACTTTCAATCTCTCTTTGTTTATTTTTGTAACAGAGCATTTCTTTTTCCATAAGCCCAGCATGCTTGTTTTCTTTTTCTGCTGACAGGATTAACAATGGCAGAGGAGCAGAAAAAGGCACATGAGACTCTTCTGCAGTAGAAACAATTTCTACAGGCTCTCCCCCAAACTGTACTGATGAGCACATGTGGGCATTGAGGCCTTGGGCCCTCGTCAGATACTGGGCACTGACAGAAAATCAGTAGCTGCTGCTGCTCAGAGATTCAACAGACCCTTTCCATCTGAAGATATTTAAGAAGGGAGCCAGTTCTAATCAGAGTGTTCTAGCAAGGCTGCTGAAACCAAAATGTGACTTTGTCCTAGGACTATTTGCTAAATGAGTTTTGAATGTTACTGCTTGTTTTTAATGAGTGCCAGCAAGCAGTCACCCATGACCAGTTGTGTGAAGCTGTTTTCAAGTGCTATATTAAATGGACTGTATCTTTTATAAGAAGGTGACCTACAAAGGAAAACACTAAACTCCAGGAACTTCCAAGTACTTGACATTTTGACCAGCAGGCCTAAAGGGTTTTTGGCACTGTGCTAATGAAAGACTTTTTTTGGTCCAGTGACAGCAAACTCAGCTTTGCACATCCTGCTTAGAGGGTGGATGGAGTCAGGTTTTTGGAAACTGTGGTGTGGCTGTGTTTGCAAGCTTGTCAGGGAGAATGTGAATTCTAAAGGACAAAGCTGTTATTTTAAAATACCTTGGTATGTGCAGAAGTTAGGGGAAGTCAGGGAAAGTTTTATGGTGCTGTTCATTTCCAGTTAATTTCTTACAACCCAAAGAATGTAAGTTGATGAAATTCTGAAAAATGTGCAACAGGCTTTTAGGAGAAATGGCATGGCAGCACTTACTGCTGCTCCCCCCTTACAAAAGGCTGGTTGATAAAAGGTCAGCTGACAGAATGGGCACAGAGGAGTTGCTGCTGAAAAAAAAGCAATCTGGCCAGCTGAAAAGGATGGTACAGAACTGTGATTAGAAAAACAACATTTTTCTATTATAGCCTTGAACGTATCTTGGCCATTATGCTGAATGCTCTCGAGTTACTGAATCTGGCACGCTGCCCCAAGGAACATAAAATGACTTGAATGTCATGTTAAGCACTATTAATCATTCATCTGATGAGATCAAGATAAACAAGAGTAAAAACTCAGAGTCATGTCTAGACTTTGTGACTTCAGTTTAATGTGGGGGATAACAGTGGTATTGTAAATGCAGCAACATATGTTTTGTAACTTGAGCTTTAGGAAGAAAATAGTGTATAAGTACTGTGTCATATAATATGCCATGACTCTGTTAATCAAGACATTTGGTTTTTCTGAGCTATCTTGCCTGTGTTCCTAGCAAGGCACAGAGTTCTGTCAGGGCACAGGTCAAGAAGAGAGTGGGGGAGTGTCTGTCAGCAGCTGAAGGAAGCGAGGATATCAGAACAGATTCAGACTGCATCATCCTTTGAAAATTCCTGCGATGGTAGGTTTAGGGCACTGGTGACATCTTGGTGGTGACTTGGCATCACAAACAGTTGGACTTTGAGACATGGGAGCTCATTAACTCCAGAGCTTAATACTACATAGGTGTGTGCATGGTCAGTTAGGCTCCTGGGTAACTGAGTAATGGCTCTGTCTGAGCAGAAACCCTGATACAGAAGACCTGTGTCCTTTCTGGGGTTTAGGAGAGTTTTAATGCAGTTATGAGTTGTCCTGGTTTTGGCTGGGATAGCTGATTTTCTCCCTAGTACCTGGTACATTTTTGAGTCCTGGATTTAGGGTGAGAATAGCATTGATAACACACTGATGGTTTAGTTGTTGCTAAGTAGTGCTACCCCTAAATCAAGGAGTTTTCGGTGTCTCACCTCTGCCAGTGAGGAGAGGCACCAGAAGCTGGGAGGGAGCATGGCCAGGACAGCTGACCTGAATTGGCCAAAGGAGTATTCCATACCGTCAAGCCCAGTATATGAACTGGGGAGAGCCAGCTGGGAGCTGCTGGTCTCTGCTGGGGGGCAGGATGGGCATTGGTCAGATGGGGGTGAGGGAGGAGATGACCACTTTTACAGAGTAAAGGTGCCTCTATTCAGATTTCATTTATGTTTTAGTTTGCTCACTCAAATGAACAACATGGGTGACATTTTCTGAAGTGATGAACCAGAACTTGCTTGTCACCTGTGCTAACAGCAGTCACATCCAAACTCTGAAACTTTCTAGAAATCTTTAAACTGACATCAACAAACTACAGGTCTCAAGAAAATACACTTTGACTGCTTGAGGTCCATTGAACATAACTTAGAAGTGGGGAAAAATGTTTCTGGAATCTTTTTCTGCACTTGTGACTTGACTTCTGACAGGCTTTTCCATAGTAAGGACATTATTAAACAGCGTGTCTGCTAACAGATTTGAGAGTGATAGTATAGAAACTGTTAGTCTGTGTGAGAAGGATAAGCTGTTGTAGCAGACAAGAGAAGTGTGTTGCATTTACTAGAGCAGGTTTTACTGCACTTTTCTCTGTAACAGGACCTTTGGCCATGTGATCTGACATTTTTGGACTGCATTCAGATGAGAAATTCTTGTACTAAATGTAAACTTTTTCTTACCTTTTGTGCCGTTGCTATAAAAGAGTGAGATTTTACTGTTAAACTTATTTAATGATCGGCACTGTGCAACTGAGCTCTTGGGTTTCTTGCTCTTTGTTTGCTCCAGTGCTCTTAAGTCTTGGGTTTGGTATTAAACCTCTTTGATCCCTACCAAAACATGCTCTGAAATTCTTGTTTAGATGGTGATCTGTCCCTGGAAGTGTGTTGCCTGGTTCTCTTACAAAGTGATATAATTAAGTCTGATTTCTACCTTTTTCTTTCACGTTCTTGTCTGTCACTATTATCACTAAAGAAACTCTAACACTTAACAAAATAAAGTGAATATGGATAAACCAGCAAAGCTGGTTCCTCTGGATATTTTCACTTGTCCTTCAGATTTGTTTTATTCTCTGGTACCGTTACTCAACTCAGATTGTGTTTATACATCTGTTGGATAATTTCCATCTCATTAGGTACCTGTACTGTTTTTTTGGTAGCTTCAACACTCTGGGAATTTGCAAAGGGAATAGAATTAAAATTGGAACGATTGCTTGGCATTTCCATAGAATTAAGTGTCCAGACCTTTTAGGGTGTAAGCAGCCAGGAGCCATGATTTGTGATTGATGTGAAGGACTGATTGTACACAGTGCTGCATGTGCACAGCAGAAGAGTGACAGCTGATGATTGGAACAAGTTTGCTTGTTACAAACGACAGGGTTTATTTAAAGGTACTCTAAAATGCTCTGAAAACTTCATAGAATTATTTAGTCAAACCTGAGATGCCTTAAAAGAAGTCGAGTAAATTAGGTGATTTAAAAGAACATCTGAAACATCAGCAGAGTGAAAATCCCTTTGGCCTATGGTCTAGAAACTACAAAGGCAAAAATTATTCTTGAAGCACTTAATTCA
This sequence comes from Aleadryas rufinucha, assembly GCA_013397815.1. Lineage (NCBI taxonomy): Eukaryota > Metazoa > Chordata > Aves > Passeriformes > Aleadryas > Aleadryas rufinucha. The sequence continues at coordinate 15,838 of VZTH01006200.1, forward strand.
GGATGTACCTTAGCTCATTAAAAGTGGGAGTATCAGAGTTTTCTTCTGGATTCTCACTTCTTTCATGGTCTTAGGCAAGTGATGCTATTTACCCAATATGTTTCTCATTTTTAAATGTGATTCTGTGGGCAGGACTTAGAAATAGTTGAAAACGGGTCTTAAAAGAATGTGCTTGCTTATGTTGTTATGGTCTAGAATTAGTCTTGAATTTCTGATACAGTTAGCCAAAGAGGAGAAAACGTGTGAGTCCTAAGAAAGGAAGGAACTTGTCACAGTGGAAATGTTACAACATGCCTTCTGAGCAGAAGAGAGGTATTTTTTCCTTTCAGTTATTGCTGTAAGAACTGAAGGTCAATAGACTCCTTCAGATTTCCAAGTGAAAATTGGTGTTGGTGTTGCCCTCCACTGTGGATTTCTGGCTTCCAACAGACACATTTTACTGTTCTTCCCAATGAGATGTTACAGGAGGGAGTCAAGGGAGGATGGATGTTCCAGAACAGGCCTTATTTTGCTTCCTTAGTGAGAAAAGGACTAAGAAGCTGAGCTTTAGGGTTTTTTTTCCCTTGAATGCTAATTTTGCAGTTTAATGGCAGGAAGGAGATAGTAAAATCAATTCCATTTTTTGGCAGTAATCTGGACTGTGTATATGATATGAATTCCTTTTATCACCAAAAGAAGCTCAGTAATGATTTGTTTGTAGGCACATGGCCAAAATGCAAAGATTTTGGACTGGTTCAGAAATAGCTGTGCTCTTCAAGCTTTACAGTCTGTTCAAATTTAAGCCTTCCCATCATTCTAGAAATGGGAGTATGTGCAGAGGGGGAAATGAACATTTTTTGGCTTTGAGTCACTGGGCAGACTGCAATGAATACAGGCTTTGATTCTGTAAGGGACCTTTTTTCCTTCAGTCCACCCAGTTGTGTAAGTTGAGGATTACTGACTTGTCCACCCCGTTTGAGCTGGTTATTGTGTGCTGCTGGGGGAGGGAATTCTGCAGGAGCTGAAAGGCATAGCAGTGCTGCTTCTGTCAAATGCACTGGAACTTAGATGCCAGCCTTGCTTTTCCATAAGGCATGCTCTTGGAAACAGAAGGTTTCTAAATTGTGTATCATGAGCATCTTATCCAGACCTCCATGGCAGGGGACTTGGACTGGTTGATCTTTAAAGCTGCCTTCTAACCCAAACCATTTTGAGTTTCTATGACCTTGAGTTAATTATTTATGATATTGAAAACTGAGAATCCTAGAGAGCTCCATTAGTAGGAAAAGCCAGTAAAATTGACAGTGTGGGAAATAATGTCAGTGAATGTTGTCGAGTCAGAATGAAACCAAATTTTTTTTTAAATTCCTATACCTAACAGGAATTGTGCCTGTTTTAGAAGGAAATTAAACCTGTTTGCATCTTGCTGTTGCCTGGTGCCTTTCTGAATAGGTACTTCTTGTCATTCTAGGCAGAGTGAGTGTATTTAATACTGTCTTATTCTGCTGGAGAATCTGCTTAGAGATGGTGAATATATCAATCATTGCTGTAAAATACGAGATATTGTTCAGAGGGGTTGTTCACTGGAATGATAAATGAAGGTGAGTAGACAGTACAAGGGACATGGGTTATCCACAAAGATTTGTTTAGGGAATCAAGTTTTCCTAGTGTGGACAAATGGGAGATCATATGTAAAATTTGAAGGATGGATACCATGTATTACCTACCAGAAAGTGTATTCTGGGTAAGCAAAATTGGGTCAAGAGCTGTTTGATGGGACCTCTTTGAAAGATGAAGCTTCAGTGACTACTGCAAGCCTTGGGTACAAAAGCAGGTATTAACATGTCATTTCTCTATCAAAACCCCCCAAAATATTGAAGACTCTGGATAGCTCACTGTAGGCTGGAAGAAGTCTCCTTTTATTTATTCAAAAATGAAAATTTTAAGCAGCTTATTGAGTTAACTTGGCGGAAATAGTTAATAAGGCTTGACACTAAGGAGAGAGCTGTAATGTGGGACAAATGCACAGCCAGATCCCATCCATGGCCTGAAGGTTCAGGGCATTAATCTGAGCACTACTGATAATACTTTGTAGATACAGTAAGTGAGGTTATATGCTATATTCTCAGTCACTTTGGATGGTATTATTGATACATCATCTTGATTTTAAAGTTGTTAACCTTGATATGGGAAATAGAGGGGGGAAAAGTGTTCTGGGAAATCTGGAGGAGGCCAGGCTCCCTCTATGCTGGCTGTGGAGCTTTCTTGGCTTGGTCCTGGGGTGCATGGCAGCTCTCTGCATTAATTCTGAAGGGTGCAAAAGGCTCCTTCTCTCTTTCCTAGCTTCCTCCAGTTTGTTTGCCTTGGAAGCTGAAGTGTTGGATGGAGTCTCTGATGGGCCATGAGCATTGCAGGAAGCAAACAGGAATGCAGAACTTCCATGGCCCCCTGCTTCTCTCCTGCATGGGAAGCTGGAGTGTATCATAATGTGCAGATGATGTGATAAGTCATGACAGAGCAGAAAACTACCAAACTTTGTTCCTGTGAAGTTACTAATGATGTGTACCAGCCTGATAGCCCAGCTCAGCAGATTATTTTAGTTTTCCTTTTCATAGTTCTCTTGGTACACCCTGAGGAGATGGATGTTTCCCTTTATTTGAACTTTGCTTAAAACTCTGATCCCTGTTACTGCTTTTCTTTGATAACTTGCCTTTGTCTAACTGGCAGAAGTTTCATAGTAGTTTCTGAAATACCTTGCAAAATCAAACAAATGAGTAAATTCCAGTACTGGATTACAAGCTGAACAGAAGTGTCAGTTCAACAGAATAGATTTTCAGATTTGGACTGAAAATTGAGGTGAAGCATTTCTAACAAGGTAAACTGATTCCTCTCCTTGACTTGCCTTTTATTACCCTAAAATGCCAGATACATTATAGAGGCATTAACACCGGCACAGTGACATTGAAACATAAAACAGGGAGTAATCCTTCCCTAGAGGTGGGTAGGCTGCAAGCCTCAGACTCCATATCTGGGATTTAATGAAGCGTGACTTAGAGGAGCACTGCTTGCTTCCAAACCTGCTGGAAACACATGCAGAATGGATTAGACATGTGAGTTGTTCTCAGATACCTAAGAATGTAATCATTTTTTTCCTTGTTCTTCTGAATTCTTTTCTCAGTGCCGTACAAGGAAAGACTTCTTTATTTGCCAAGACCTCAGATCATAGTTTTGTATGGAAAGCAGCATCACCTTTCTCTGTTCATCTTCCTACAAAGCGTTTTCTCTGCTTTTTTTTCCCTCCAGTGTGCTGAGGATAATAACCACAATGATGAGCCACCTCAAGAAGACGAAGGTTTTATGGGTATGTCACCTCTTCTGCAAGCCCACCATGCTATGGAGAGAATGGAAGAATTTGTGTGTAAGGTAAGGGCACGTGGAAACTGCTGAAGTAATTCCCTTTTTTAGGCAGCTCCAGTGGGCAGCAGCTCCCTCCATTGCACTGCTAATGTGAGGGAGAGGAGGTTCTCACTGTCCCCAAATGGGCATCCCGTGTTCTCACTAGCAATCCCACACTTCTCAGCTTCTGTCTGTCATGTAGGATTAAACTGTAGAGCATGGAACAATAGGGATTTACAGCTGAGACTCCAAAGCTGATCTTGCAGCTCAGGTGTGTCCCTTGAGAAACACCTGTGAGTGCAAAGCAGAATAAAAGCCTTCTGGTTCCAGGCACTTTGATTTACAAGGTCATTTGTCCAGATTTCTTCAGATTTGCAAATATTTTGCTTTTCCAGCACCATTTGCATCTATTGTAGAATAAGCTTTGTCCCTGACTTGAAAACAATGCTGTGTTGAAACCATACGTAAGTAAATCCATTGTAGATTTTGTAATTGTTGACCTTGGCTCGATTTTTGCTACTTTTTAGAGCCATTGGGCTGTGTCAGTCTCTGGCCCTCCTTTCTTGCTGAAAGGAATGCTGCCCCTTTATACACTGGTTCCTGCTGGGTTTATGAACTATTTTTGATGGTTTTACAGAGGGACCCTAGTTACTTGGTGGTCTTTTGTGTACGGGTCATTTTGGTTTTTTTTCCTTTTGTTGGTTATTTTTTTTTTACTATGCATCTTTGCCTCTTTTAAAATGTTTTGTAGGGTGTATTGTGTAAAATGAATTCCCTCCTTCTGTTTCTACCTCAATTCACATTTTTTGTTGATGAACTAAACCAGTTATTTTCTTGTTTCAATGTATTTAAGAACCCAGTCTTTAACTGGGCTGGTTATTCTGAATGGCTTTGTTTTGCTTCCATGCACGAGTGTGGAGAATTGATTTGAAAACTCTGGGCTCTTGTTGTTGAAACTGAAATAAGAATGTAGCTTTTTAAACTTAGTGTTTCAGGAACCTTCAGCCTTGCTCCTGTAACTCTAGCCAGCCGGCAGATCCAAGGAACCCTGCAGAAACACCCCCGGTACATAAAAGCAGTTCCCTGCCACCCCTGTCCTTGGCAGCGCTGCCAGACTGAAGCCTCCATGTGTCTTGTGTTACTGAAGCAGTGCTGGGAACATCTGTGCACTCTTATTTCCTGTGGAGCCAGCTGCAAGAACAGCTCTGTGCACAAACCCCTCTCTCCCTTTCGAGAAGAAATGCTGTGGAATTGAGAGTCATGAGTCTGTTGCCTTAACTGCTCTGTCACCGTTTGTTTTGTGAGCCTGGGAGCGTTTTTTAGCCAACCTGAATAAGGGGTTGGACTCTTCTTGCTGGGCTCTCTCACCCTTTCATGTTTTCTGGCCCCTGTTAGTGCTGATGGGTAGCTTCTTTTGCTAGCCTGCCCCAAATGCTAGCAGATAGACAGGTTGGCCTGTGGTGGAGGAACAGGCTTATTTATTTATTGGAGAGAACTAGGTGTAGGCTTCTTCAATTAAATGGAAAAGAATACCTGTAAAATGACAGAACATGGAAGTGAATTAAATGTTTTCCCTTCATTAGCAGTAAAAAAGCTCAGTAGCCTTCCTGTGCAGTGAAATGCTGAAGTATTTCTTTCTCTGATGGTGCAGTTCATAATGACACAGTCTTGAACAGAGAACAATGACTTTAGCATGATATTTCAAGTTTTTCCCCAGAGATGTCCCATCAACTCTCTTCTGTTTACTGTACTCATAGGTTAACTCCAGCACTTTTACTAATAGGGGTTTTCTGGCTGTTTCCATCCACTGGTGGAATTCCATTCCCTGCATTTCACTGAACTCTTTTAACCCCCAGGTGTGGGAGGGCCGATGGAGAGTCATTCCCCACGATGTTCTGCCTGACTGGCTAAAGGACAATGACTACCTGCTGCATGGACACAGACCACCCATGCCTTCCTTCCGGGCTTGTTTCAAGAGCATCTTCAGAATACACACAGAGACTGGCAACATCTGGACACATCTCCTAGGTATTCTCAGCTTGCTTCAGTCTAATGCTAAATCTAATCCAGTGGTTTCATTGCCCTCAAAGAAAAGAGAGCAAGATAGAAAGAGCTGTGGGGTTGTCAGCATTATCATTGCACTAGTAACCTGTTAAATTAGCAGCTTGGTGTCCCTCTCTTAATTGTATCCCACTGGAGTCAGGTGGGACTTTGTTAATTATGGCATACTGTACAAACAAATGCATTAAACATTTCCTAATCGTTAATAAATTACTGTTAGATCCTTCTTTTCCCGAGTGTGTAGGTGTTAATTGGGATTGCATTTCTTGCCACAGGAACCACACTTAAGTTGCAGCTTCTCTGAGTGGTTTCAACTGTGAGGAGCCTTGAAGGGAAGTGGTGATGCTTTTGGAAAGAAAAGCTTTCAGTATGCATGAACTTCACACCTCTCTGCCTTGCTGTTTTTCAGGATGTGTGTTCTTCCTTTGTCTGGGAATCTTCTACATGTTCCGGCCAAACATGTCCTTCGTAGCACCTGTGCAGGAGAAAGTGGTCGTTGGGTTGTTCTTCTTGGGAGCCATACTCTGCCTCTCCTTCTCATGGCTCTTCCACACAGTTTATTGCCACTCAGAAGGTGTTTCCCGGCTCTTCTCCAAGTAAGTGCCTGGAGAACAGGGCAGGCCAAATAGGAAACAGGTGGGAAAACAGGGCTGGGATTTGTGCCTGGAGCCCCAGTGTGGGAGTTGTTCATTTCATGACTGCATGTACTTTGGAACAGAGTTGAGCAGAGATTTAATGCAGCTTCTTCTAATTATAGTTTGTTTCAGCATGAGTTTTTGTGCTGTCATTTGAGTCTTAAAACTCCATCATTTTCTGCTGTTTGGCAGGCATGTGCTTGCATCTTGCTGCTGTAAGTAATATGCCTTGAGCTCAGCTGCAGGACTTTGAATTTTTAGTTACTTCTTGTCATTTCAGCTGTTTTGACTGACTTTGAACCTTAAACTTATGTGAGACAGTTGCACAGTGTGTATCAAGATGTCTTGGTCTTCTGGTTTTACTGCACGTTCTTTTTTGGCTGGCTGCTGAATATCTCGTATTTCCTAAGACTACACAACATAGGATTCTGTAATCTGCAAGACCACCTCTAAAAGTAGCCCAGCAATTAAAATCCCCTACTGAAAAATTAACTCCATCAGCTTTTGCAGGAGTATTTTGTCAGGGTGTGGTAAAAAGCAGTGGCTGTGGATTTCCTTTTTTACACTTGTGTACAAAAAGCCAGCATGGTTGAAAAACTGCAGCATTATTCCACTGTGGTCACTGAAGCTGATGCCCAGCTAACTCCCACTTGTCAGATACTGAAGTGTTTGCCTTGGCTGTGTTATCACACATACTGTGTGCCCTGTCTTTAGAGGGCTCTTGTGCTGCTTTTTTTCCTCATCTGAAACTCAAATGTGAGTTTTCCTCAGAAGGCTTTGGTCTAAAGGCTGCTGAAGGTATTGCTGATGACTGTCTCAGAAATGGCCTTACTGGCTGTCTGTCAAGGTAAGCCATTACTGCAGGGGGAGGAGTTGCCATCAGGACCTAAGCTGCAATAGTGAGAGTCATTAGGTGCAGTGAGAAGTAGGCAGTTGTTCCACTAAAGAAGAGCGTGTGGGTGTGAGGACTTCCAAAGGTTCGCATTTCTTATGCCACTGATCTTTGTTTTCTTCTAGGCTGGATTATTCTGGCATTGCACTCCTCATAATGGGCAGCTTTGTACCATGGCTGTACTACTCCTTCTACTGCAACCCTCAGCCTTGCTTCATCTACTTGATTGTGATTTGTGTCCTGGGCATTGCAGCCATAATTGTCTCACAATGGGACATGTTTGCCACCCCTGAATACCGGGGTGTAAGGGCAGGTAAGACCTGAAGTTAACTGTTTTGCTTCTTGTCTGCCTTTCCTGCTTCCTACTTGCCACTTGGAAAAACCACCTTGGGAATTCTTAAGAGAGCTTAATTTCATAGACCTTAATTTTTATAGACTTGGGAGCTTGATGGGTTTTCTTTCAGCATTTATTGTACCTGACTGGATGCACAGATAAGGGCTGGTGCAAGCCCTGGAGGTGCATTCCTGAAATGGACAGTAACACATGCAGTAGGAAAGGTGGTGCAAAGAATTTCTAGCTGCATCTAGCAACTTTGCTCCCTCAAAAAACGACTGACTGCTTGGTGTGTGTATGTGTACTTGCAGTGCTTGTGCTTTTGTTGTAACACTAGACTCAGACACTAGCAAATCATTGAATGATTGAACTAATCCCAATGATTTGCCTGGATAAAACACAGAGCTTAGATAAAGACTATTTTTTCTCTTCACATCATCAAAAGAACAAAACCAGATTTGGTTTCACATTTTGAGATAGGAAGAAAGAGAGCTTTAGGGGGCAGCTATGGAATGTGCACACAGCTGGGTTGAGTAGTAATATTTCTTGTTTCTTAACCTGCACGTGCTGTCTACAGTAAATCTAGATTTCCTGGACAAGTTATGGGTACCTTCAGAGCATTCAGCTTTCCAAACTTTAAATCTCTGTATGGGACATGAATATTCCCCCCATGCCCACTGTTTTTACAAGTTTTCTGTCCTTGCTGCTAAAATCCAAACAAACAAACAGTGTTCTCTTATATGGCAGATCAGATGAGCACAGATGCTGCTTTCCTGTTTCCTAGGACTGCTTGTGCAGAATACGATAAACAATCTCTTTGTTGTGTCTCCTTGTGCTGCTCTTGAGCGGTTGTGGTGAAGGGAGGCACGGTCTGTGTGGTCTCAGTTCCCTCTACAGGCCGAGAGCAGGAACTGGCCTCACGTACACTGGAGCTGGCAGGCACCATCAGTAAATGAAACATTCCAGCTATCTGCTGGAACATATAACTGAGTGGCTTCTGCTAGATGAAGGAAGTTTGTGCATTCTTTAGCTTCCTTTCCAATAAATCTCTTCTGGGGACCTCCAGCTTCAAGAGCTGCCACCTCTCTGCTGCTTTGGCAAATACTGAGTTTTCCTTTCGTAGCTTTTGTGTTTTCATTGTCTCCCTTTGCCACCACTGTGCTCAAACCTGACTCTCCCGCATTTTCTTTACCTCCCAGGAGTATTTCTAGGTCTGGGTCTTAGTGGGGTAATTCCCACTCTGCACTTTGTCATCTCTGAGGGGCTCCTGAAAGCAGCCACAATGGGGCAGATAGGCTGGCTGGCACTCATGGCATGCCTGTACATCACTGGTGCTGCACTATATGCTGCCCGCATCCCGGAGAGATTCTTCCCTGGCAAGTGTGACATCTGGGTGAGTCTACTGAGGGACTGGATGAGGAGACCGATTTGAAAGCTGGTTCCCCTTGAGCCTGAAGGATGTTGTGTCAATGTTTTCTTGTTGCAAGTATCAAACTGCTGCACCAGAAGCAATAGGTCTTCAGGGGTCAAAGGACTGGGCTCTCTGAGCCTGGCTTAGCTGGTGCCTCTCTTCCCAAGTTGTCACAGCCTGGCTGGTCTGAGGTAGCTGCTGGTGTGCAGATTCACCTCAGCACATTTCTGGGTAGCTTTAACAGATGGGCAAGGAACTCTGCAAACATTTGTGTGTGTGTGTGTGTTGAGGATCCTACAAAGACACATCTTTCCCTTGCTTCTGTGCAGAACAGTGCATGGTTATTTCACTGGTGTTCAGTGTGTTCTCTGGGATCTTCCCCATGTCTGGCTCCTCATCTTGTATAGCCAGCGAAAATGCTGCACAGAGATGGTAGGCTTTGGGGGGATCCCTGGCCCAGAAGAAGGGAAAGTAGAGTGAGCAAGTGGGTGGGTGGGGGCAACTTGGTATGAGGGAAAGAATCATGCAGGCTGGAGGAGAAATACCTGAGGAAGATGTCAGGAAAGGAGTTGGGTGGAGCAAGAGTAGAGATGAGGGGAAGTGGACTTTTGGAAGGCCCCTGTACTTGCACTTAGGATAGTTTAAGACCCCTAAAGAAGACTAGAAGTGAGAATGAGGCCTGGTTGTTTGGCTTTTGCACAGCACCAGTTTGCTTGGTTTGTTTAAGTGGTCAACTATAATGAGCTCAGCTCCAAAAGCACTGGTGTACCACCAACTCTTTGCCAAGTTTCCCATAGAAGCCTGCAAATACACATTTGTAGGAATATTTCACGAGCATTGTCCATATTGGTGTGGCTTCCCTCAGACAAGGACATGCTTTGTCACGTAGCTCCCTCATGGTTTTCATTCTGCTCTGCTGCAGTCAGTGACATCCTGGGCATTCATTCAGAACATCCACTTGTTTCTAAGTTGTAATATAACACCATGTTTTTCTGTTCTGTTCTTGGTGGTAGAGAAATAAAATATCAGCATGCAGAATCCACTTGGTAAAACTTATACCTGTGACCAGAGCAGAGTTTGTACCTGTTATCTGTATGAGAGGACCCTTTTTATCCATAAACCACCAGTGGGTCTTGTGGAGGAACTAATTTTAGAAGTGTGCTGCTTAAGCCTTTGGCCTGGGGTTCTGCAATGATCCTTGTCCCTTTGCAGGGATGAGTTACAGCACTCCTGTAGCACATTTTTGGGTTGGCCAGCTGGTTCAGATGCCTCTGAAGGGACGGGGGGATGTGTGTGTGCGGAGAATTCGATTATTTAGCTGTAGGTAGCGGAGGGGTGGGCTCCAACCCACAGCTGGGAGAGCTCTGCAGCTCGTGGGGTGAGGCACTGCTCTGTGTTAGTGGGAGAGCTCTGCAGCTCGTGGGGTGAGGCACTGCTCTGTGTCACTGGGAGAGCTCTGCAGCTCGTGGGGTGAGGCACTGCTCTGTGTTAGTGGGAGAGCTCTGCAGCTCGTGGGGTGAGGCACTGCTCTGTGTTACTGTGTACTCCGGCCGAGTGGGGGCTCTGGGGGCCCGGCTGAGCGGAGGCATTTCCTTCCTGCAGTTCCACTCCCACCAGCTGTTCCACGTGTTCGTCGTGGCTGGCGCTTTCGTGCACTTCCACGGAGTCTCCAACCTGCAGGAGTTCCGCTTCACGGTCGGAGGGGGCTGCACAGAGGAGGATGGGATGCAGTAGGAGCGGCCTTCAGCCCAGCATCGCAACCAAACGAGAGCCGCCGGCGCGGGTGAAGCATCCAGGCTTTTAGCAACAGGAATACCTAAGAAGAATCCAAGTTTCAGCTGATGAGGCGTGGAGCTTCATGGGGATTCTGACTAACCAAGATAAATTCTATACCTCAAGCAATGGAATAAATCAATTTGAAGACCAGGAAATTCTGAAAACCTAATTTATTCTTGGGATCTACAGATTGAGCTACAGAGGACCCTTTCCGAATCGGCTTCTGTTCAATGCCATATTTATTTGTAGAATTGGGGAGGGATAGCTTAGCAGTTTCCTTTTTTTTAAAAAAAAAAGAAAAAAAAAAGTCAAGGTTAAATTTATATCCTCTTGGAGGGTTTGGGCGTTGATTTTAGATGCTCTTTTGGGAGAAAAACAAATTGTAAATAAGATTTCTAACTTTCTGTTTAAATAAAATTTATATAAATGTTTTAAACAATGGGTGGGGGGAAAAGGGTTTTTGTAAAGAATGCAACATGCAAGTACCACACACTGTTTCAATTTTGCACAAAATAAAGGACTGCAGGAGGACCAGGTAAAATTCCCAGGAGTGAAGCACGTTGGCCCTGTAGATTTTCCTGGTGGCCAGCATGCCCTGGGCAATGTGGGGTCCTGGCCAGCACCTGGAGTAGGTCCAGGACATGTACACGAGGGTTGTGAAGGCTGGATTAGTCATGGTGTCATCCAGGTCACAGGGTGAGCAAATGGATTTGCTCCAGGAGCTGGGAAGGTGCACCTGCTCCCTGCCCCAGTGTGTGGGACAGCTGCCTTCCCAGCCCGTGGGGAGTGGGCACTTTGGGATCGTGGATCCTACAGGTGGTTGGTCTGGGTCTCATCCTAGGAATTGGAGCTTGGTGGGATAACTGCAGATGAAATGGCAAACAGTCCAACTCCATCAGTGCCTGCCTACACCCAAAGGCCCCCAGGGAGAGGATGGTTGCCATTTGCAAGCCTGCTTTGTTTGGTCTGAGGGATGATGGTAACAGACTTGGCAGAAGATAGTTGAGCATGTGAGGGGAAACAGAGGTGGGGTTAAGATGGACTGGAAAGAGGAAGCTGTGTGCTCCAGTTAACAGGCGCTGGCATTGCCATCCTGTGTGTCAGGCTCCATTTGCCAAGGCAGTTTGCAGGGGTTTTTTTAGGAGGAGTGGATCCCTAACCAGCCCAGTGCAGTTCCTTTCTTTTCTTTTTCTTTTTTTTTCTTTTTTTTTTTATTTTTTTTGTCTTTAGGTCTGCTTTCCATCTGTGCTTTAGCAATGGGACTGCTGGTATTTCTTAAGCCTAAACCTGAGAGTTCAGCTGGATTGCTGTGGAGCAGACACACCTCCTATATAAGGGGAGGCAAATACCCTTCTCCTGTGTAATTGATGTAGCTTGAGCTTTGGAGCCCAGTCAGAAGCCAGACTGAAGGAGGATCTTTGGAGTCGTAAGGTGAAACCTGAACATTTTGTTTGTTATGGCACAGGTATTGCTTGGAGGCTTTAGCTGGAAATTCAGAGCCATTACCTCTCTCACAGATGAGTTAAACAGCTCACACCATGCAGTGTTTCACAGGGGAGGAAGGTAAAGGGTGGTTGGTTGTTGTGCGGGGTGGTTTTTTTTTGTTGTTGGGTTTTGGTTGGTTTTTTTTTTAGATTCCCTCAAGTTTCAGTTTTCATCCTTCCAAGATAAAGAGATGGATTGCAAAGATCTTCCCATCCCCTGGATGTCACGGTGTGTTTTGGGGAGTTACTTTGTCTAATGGAGTCAGGTAGAAGCAGAATGCCCTCCTAAAGCTGAGTGGGTATTAAGGCTTCACCCTCGAGTGGAGTAACGCCTCTGAGAGCAAGGTCAGTGCAGAAGGAGGTGCTGCAGCAGTCTGCACGTTGAGGGATGTGTTCTCAGTAGGATCCCATCACTGGATGCCTGCAGGGCTGGAAGGAGTTGATGCCAGGTGTGTGGTATTTAAATGAAGGAAGGAGCAGTGTTAGCTTGGATGTAAGGGCCAGCAGCCCTGGCATCCCAGACAAGGCTGTGGAGCTGCCCAGAGGCAGTGTGCTGGTGTGTGAGCCAAGCGTGGTACATATCACAGTCAGAGCTGGCTGCAAGGTGCTTTGGGATACCTCTGAACAGTACCAGCAGAAGCAGCAGTCTCCATCCTGGGTCATCCCACGTTCACTCCTCGAAGGGTGATTGTAACCTGGTCCTACACAGCACAGAACTATTACAAAAACACAGTACTCCACCTGCTATTCTTAACCCAGTCAGTCTCTCCGTTCAAGAAGTTTGTGTGTTCCAATAAAAACAACCTAGCTGTGCACTTTTCTGTAGCTTTTGCTGAGAACTCTTCCCAGGTTGGCACCTGAATGCCTTACTCTCAGCAGTCAGAGGCTTGCTTGCTCTGTGTGCAGGTTATTGCCATAGAATAGTTAGGACCTACAGCTTCTTTCCTTCCCCATTAAATAGTGGCCTTGTTCAGTATATTTCTTTTTAACAATTGCTTACTGTTGGAAGCAATGAAGCACATTCTGGGGTTTTGATGGCTGGGGACTCTGGTGATGGTTCCATATAAGATGGGATCTTATTACTTGCTGTATTCTTAACTTCTGCTAATAAAAGAACCAAATGGATTGTTGTCTAGTTCGGGTCTTTCTGCACCGTGTGGGCAAGAGGGGACAAGGGTGCAAAGAACAAGGGGAACAAGAGCTGGGGGGAAAAGAGGGTCATTGCTGGAGACTTTGGTGGTTGTGGGCAAAATTTTAGGTGAGTTGAGAGAAGTTCAGGAAGCCTGGACTTAAATTCCTGGTGTAGAGGAAATGCCTCCCATCCTGTATCCATGTAAAGGCTTGATCATCTCCTCCTGGTGTGCAGGCCTGGGGGCTGGCACGAGTGGGGTTTGACTGGGGAGGGAGAGGGGCTGGTGGTGGCCAGAACAGCCTGTGCCCAGTGGGACCTTCTGCTGTTCTTGGCTGTCAGCAAACAGCTGGGAAAGCCTGGGAAAGATACCCCTAATCCTGCTCTTGTGTTGGCTCACTCCAGGTCTGGGTACCCACAGCTGAGCTGTGCCTTTTACCAGTTCCTTCACTCAAGGTAAGTGTTCTGCAGTGGCTTGGGAGAGAGACAGCTCCTGTTAATGACCTCGACAGCTTGATGGGTGTCTCAGGATGGATGATGATGATGATGATTATTATTTATTATAAGTATTATTATGTTTTTAATGAAAAGCAAGTTCAAGGAATATGGAGAATGTTGGTATCAGATTTCACACAAATTGCACTAAAAGTAGCTGCCACATTTGAATATGAATTGGGTTTATTCTGTTTGCAGAAAGCAGAGTGATTCTTAAAAGATGTCTGGGCAGGATAAAATTGTTATGTCCTACCTCCTCTGGGTGCAGTTGTGTCCGTGCTCTGCCCTCTCCCAGGAATCACTCGCTTCATTCCTTGCTGAGAATCCTGGGTATGGATTAAAGTGCTGCAATCAAGGTGAGTGTCTAAGGCCATTGCCTAACTTTCTAAGGAGCTGGAAATAAATGAAGCACATGATTAGGATGGAAGAGCTGACTGGTTTAGTTGAAGCTATTAAAGGCTTCTCTGCAAAACTGAGCTCTTTTTCCCTTTCTCTATTTTTTTACCCCTGCCTCCTGTGTGGCATCAAAGCATCTTGTTTGAACCAAACCCTGCTGCTGCACAGTGCTGCTGTGTCTGCCTGGAATGCCCCAGCTGAAATTCTCCAGGCTGATTTCCAGGAGTGCAGAGCACTAAAGTGGTTTGGATGAAGTTGCTTAAGGAGATGGATTCCTTGGAGAGGATGTGTGGTAATTCCTAGGTACGTATTGCTCTTGAAGCAGGAATTCTGGCCTTGAGTGCAGGGCAACATGGGGAGTGTCACACCTGCTCATCTCCAGCTGTTTTAACAATGAGCAGCGAAGGAAAAGTGCAGGGGGAAACTGCCCAACATCACCTGGGCAGCTGCTGTGAGAGCCTTGCAGTGTTCACCAGGGGAAGGTTGGTTCCTTGGGCAGGGTGAGAGCCCAGCACTCCTGGCTGAGTGCACGGAGCTGCTTTGCAGCTCGATCTTAGAGTCATGGAATGGTTTGGGTTGGGAGGGACCTTAAAGATCACATAGTTCCAACCCCCCCTGCCATGGACAGGGACACCTTTCCAACCAGACCAGGGTGCTCAGAGCCATGTTTAGCGTGGCCTTGAAGCACTTCCATGGATGGGACAGCCACAGCTTCTCTGGGCACCCTGTGCCAAGGCCTCACCACCCACATAGTGATGAAATTTTCTGGCATTTCCAGAAGCTTCACCTTTGCCTTTCTCCAGTAAAATTCATGTTTAAACTACAGAGGTATTGGTGTTCCTGAGCTGGGAGCTGCTTGCATTGGAGATTCACCATGATCTCATTTAGTAGCAGCTTCATCTCTGTAGTGGCACCGCTGAGCACAGAGGCTCTTTACAGCACAGAAACTGAACTGGTCCAGTTGTAAATGAGATGGGAAAATCATTGGCCTGGCTGGGTTCCCAGAGCAGTGGTGTGTTTCCCTTAGAGAGGCAAATGCCACCCCAGCCAGTTCCAGTGGCTGGCTTTGCTTTCACCTCTGACCGTGCCCAACCTGTGCCTGCTGTTTGGGGACTGTCTTGGCGCCGGCTGGAGCTGAGCTCCCCCGGACCGACGCTTTCTCTGTGGCTGTGGCCAGGCTGGCACTGGCAGCCGGGGGCTGTGGGGTGGCATCTGCTGCAGGCACGGGCAGCCAGCCCTCCTGGGAGGGAGCAGCCGCTGCCACCACCTCCCTGCCGGCTGCTGGCCACGGCGGCCAGCCCGGGGCTCGGCCCTGGCCCTGGCCCAGCTCCCCCACCCCGCTGCCTGCAGGGGAGCCAGCCTGGGCGCGCTGCCTTTGCCAGGGAGCCTCCTGCCAGCTTTGAAAGCGATATTCTGTCCCTCAGGGCGGCCAGGAGGAGGTGACAGCCGGCTCCAGCCCCTGCTGCCAGGGGCTAAAGGAGGGCGCTGCTGGCAGAGACAGAGGAGCAGGAGCAGCCGGGGCCTTTGGCCGGTGCCACTGGTGTGGGGGCAGCTCCCTGTCCCTGTCCTTGTCCCTGCTGCCTGTAGGCGCCAGCCCTCGGTGCAGCGGTGGCCTGCCGTGAGGGGGACAGCTCCCTGTCCCTGTCCTTGTCCCTGCTGCCTGTAGGCGCCAGCCCTCGGTGCAGCGGTGGCCTGCCGTGAGGGGGACAGCTCCCTGTCCCTGTCCTTGTCCCTGCTGCCTGTAGGCGCCAGCCCTCGGTGCAGCGGTGGCCTGCAGTGGGGCTGGCAGCTCCCTGTCCTTGTCCCTGCTGCCTGTAGGGGCCAGCCCTCGGTGCAGCGGTGGCCTGCAGTGAGGGGGACAGCTCCCTGTCCCTGTCCCTGTCCCTTTCCCTGCTGCCTGTAGGGGCCAGCCCTCGGTGCAGCGGTGGCCTGCAGTGAGGGGGACAGCTCCCTGTCCCTGTCCCTGCTGCCTGTAGGGGCCTGCCCTCGGTGCAGGGGTGGCCTGCAGTGGGGCTGGCAGCTCCCTGTCCTTGTCCCTGCTGCCTGTAGGGGCCAGCCCTCGGTGCAGCGGTGGCCTGCAGTGAGGGGGACAGCTCCCTGTCCCTGTCCCTGTCCCTTTCCCTGCTGCCTGTAGGGGCCAGCCCTCGGTGCAGCGGTGGCCTGCAGTGAGGGGGACAGCTCCCTGTCCCTGTCCTTGTCCCTGTCCCTGTCCCTGCTGCCTGTAGGGGCCAGCCCTCAGTGCAGAGGTGGCCTGCAGTGGGGCTGGCAGCTCCTGTCCCTGTCCCCACAGCCTCTCCTCGAGGGGAGCTGAGGGAGCGGCCCTCCCATCCCCGTGCCACACGGGCTCTGCGGTGCCGGTGGGAAGGACAGCGGCGGCTGCCCGGCCCCGGAGGAGCCAAAGAGGTCTGAAGGCAGGGCTCGGTGCCCAGCCCCCTCAGCAGGGTCCTGCCTGGGGAAAGGCGGGGTGCCAGGGCTCCCAGAATTTGAGGCGGCAGCAGCAGCGAGCAGTGCAGGAAGGGCTGATGGAATTTCCTGCGGGTATTTACAGCAGAAATGTGCCTGGTGGTGTCCGAGTGGAGCCGCTCCAGAGTGCCCCATGCGCTGCTGAGGAGCTGTGGCTGTGGCTGATGGCACAGGGCAGTGACAGAGCTGTCTGCTGGCCGAGTGACAGGAGGTGTAAAGGCAGAGGTGGTGTCGGGGAACAGCCTGTGCTGAGGGGTGGGGCAGCTCCCCAGTGCCCTGGGGGGACAGGAGCAGCAATCCCCCCTCAGCGAGGGCCCCGCTGGTGATGGAGTGTTTGGCACACGGGCGTTTGATGCTCCTTCTCTGCTTGCTGTTGAGAATTTGCTTGGCACAAAAGAATGTGCTGCATTAGGCTGCCCTCAGCCCCCTCCCCTGCAAGCAGAGGCCTGTGAGAGCCCAGGGTTTCTGTGCTGACAGTGCCACTGGGCTTCCTCAGCAGAAAGGCGTCCAGGAAAATCCTCTGAGGAGCCCGAGTCTGAGGTGTGCATGAGACCAAGCAGAACTGTGGTACTGGTCCTTCACTGTTGCAGGGATGGGCCACACCCCCCCCACACCTCTTAGCACACTTGGAGCATGTGGCTCCTGGCCGTGGCCACTGCTGTGCCCAGCCTGGGACGTGCCAGTCTCTTGCTAAGTCTAAGCCAACTCAGGCCAGCCTCTTTTTGTGCCCGATCCCAACTGCAAACGGCTGCTGTAAATCCAGGGCTGATTTTCCTACTCTTTTGTAGGATGAGGTCATCCCTGTCTGGCCACACTGGAAGGCGTAGCCACCAGCCTGCTCCGTGCCACGCCGCGAGTCAGGGGAGGGCACGCGTGTGTGACACCGTGCAAAGTGTGTGTCCCTGCCCACCACAGTGCTTGGGGGACATCCAGGGTTACCTCAGCCTGCACTGGGGTGTTTCTGAAGCCTGTAAGGAGCATCATGGAGAGAATTCAGGCCCCTTCCCAGCTCCCTGTCCCCCTGCCTGCGAGGAAATTGGCTGCAGGTTTGGGGCTTGTGGAGCCCCTGCTTTGTGCAGAGATGGGATGTGGGTCTGATGGACACCCCTGTCTGCAGAGCACCACTCGGGAATTTTCTCCCATGGCACCTTCCCCTAAGAGAACAAACCCTGATGCCTCCAGTTTGTGCTCACAGGGGCAGATGGGATCTATGGAGCTGTGTCAGGATGGCAGTAGGATGCTGCTCCGCTGGAAGTGAGAGATGGCTCCTCTCGCAGCTGCTCCGTTGCTGGTTGGATCCTCTGGCCTCAGCTCGCTGTTTGCTTTTGCTGACCTATTTTCATCTGCTGTGCCCAGCACATGGCTGAAGAAGTTGGAAGCTAAGGCAGCTGCTCTTCCTGGGGATTTTTCTCTTGCTGAAGGGCCATGAGTCACTATCTCTGTCAGAGCATGAAATGGAATTTGCTTAACCCCGTGTTGGAGCCCAGAAATGGGTAGGTTTGCTTATGGTCTTCTTTGATGCAAGAAAAAAAGGGAAGCTGTTCCTGGTGTGTGTTTTGAGTCAGGCAAACCTTTGCTAGTATTTCTCAGTTTAAGAAATAATCCAGTTCTCAGCCCTGTCCCATTCCCTGCAGTTACCCCCTGTGCACAATCTCAGTGAGCCAACTAAGCCAGGTATAACTCCTGTCCTCTCTCAGTGCAGGTATCCCCACAGGACCCTGTTTATTGTGGATTAATGCACCTGGAACCAGGCAGGGCTCATCCCCAGCAGAGCAATGTGTATTTATATGTCCTGTTTCAGCTGAGTGGACATGAGGCTGCTAATCCTTTCTGACAGGGAGGTCATCCTTGAGAGTGGTGCCCCGGGAGGGCAGAGGCACCACGGGCAGGCACGTGGGGCTGGGGGAGCTGTGCCAGCCCTGGGGGTGCCCTGAGCCAGTGGCTCCTCCATCTGTGAGCAGTTCCCAGCTCCTCAGCCTTGACAGCAGCCCCTTTTCTCTGTCCTGCCTTCATCTTCCTTGGCTGCTGCTGCCTCTGATAAGGTCACTGCCTCTGAGGCCTGCAGACCTTCTCCATCTCCAGTTTTACTCCAGTACTGCAGTAGCTCCTCTCCTCTTTGCTGTAACACTGCCTCCAGCAAGGCAAAACCCCACAGCTGGAGCTCCAAGGTCCTGAAAGGTCCCCACCAGGCCCTGGCTGGGACTGATACCATCCCTTTAGTGTCAGGTGATGTGGGTGGCAAGAAGGACAGCATCCCCAGCACGCCTGGAGTGCATCTGTGGGTGCCTGCTGTGCAGGGCAGGGACAGACCCGGTGTGAGGATAAAGCCCTTTCCCATCCAACTGCTCTCTGCAGCAGCTGCCCAGAGTCCAGCCCTGCAGTGGTGGCTGTGGGAGTGGGTGGTGTGGTGGCCCTGGAGAGGAGCCCACAGCTCCCCGTGGCAGGCACGTGGCAGGGCACGTGTGGGCACCGCTGCTTGTCAGGCAGCGAGCGAGGAGGGTCCTGAAGGAGGTCACATCTTGGTGTGATGAGCCACTCTGGGGCCTGGAGGGGTGCAGGAGGCTCCCAAAGTCACCAGGGAAAGGTTCTGCCTTGCTGCTGTACTAGCCTGCTGCTTTGGGGCCACCACAGCTGTGTCTGCAGTCCCTTCACACCGTCCCCACAGGTTTCTGAGATTTGTGTAGGGCTGTGATGACCACCAAACATGCTGAAGCTGTGGTGTCTATGTAGAATATGCCATGTATTTGTTTTTAATGAGATGGTATGGAACAGTTCATACAAAAAAAAAAAACCAAAAAAGAGAAATGGGTGCTCCCCACCCATTGTCCGTAAAGCTCTGTGAGGAATGGCCCAGGCCAGCGGCTGGGAATGCCAGGCTCAGGGCAGGGAGCAACCACGGGCAGCTGCAGTGAGCAGGGCACTGCTGCTCCCAGGGGAAAAGTGCCTGTTTCTTGGCTGCTTCTGCAACGAAGAGAGCAGGTGAGTCTCTTTTGGTGGGTCACACAAAACCCCTTACCAGAGGTAAGTCCACATGTAGACAAGAACGTGGGTGCTGCTCTGGCAGCGTTAGCAGAGGTGTCCTCGGCAGAGCTGCAGCCAGGTTGTGCTGCTTCCCCCTGTCCAGCTGCAGGGCAGGGTGGTGCAGTTCAGCTTCGGTGCCGTGTCCCACCCCTGGGGTCCGGCTGAGGACCACCCCCAGACCAGGAGATGCTGCTTCCAGAGCCGGCTGCTCAAAATCCCGCTGGCTCCCCTTGAGGGACAGGCAGACGGTGTCCCCTGCCCGTCCTGCTCTCCTACAGCCGGCTCTGCCCCTCCGAGCCCCCTGCCGCCTGTAGCTCGAGCGGCTCGGGGGGAGGCAGGGTGGTGGTGGGATGCTGGCCGTGCCGATGGCCGCAGCATTCCCGGCTGCGAGGGGCCGCTGGGCAGGCGCTGTGCCGGGAGCTGCCCCTGCTGCACCCCGCATCTCCTCCTGCCACAGGCTTCCGAGCACCGCGCTGCACCGTGGGGCGAACGGGGCAGTGCCAGAGGGTGTCCCAGGACGGCGGTGTCCCAGGAGGGTCCGTGTCCCAGGAAGGTGGGTGTCCCAGGAGGGCCGGTGTCCCCATCCCCTCCCGTCCCTCCGCTCCGTCCCACCGGGTCCGTGCCGCTTAAGGCGCCTCGCAGGCAGCGTCACCGCAGGAGCAGCACCAGGGGCAGGAGCAGCAGCGCCGGACACACAGCGATCCCAGCAGTGCCACCGCAGTCCTGGGCGTTTTCCTGGGACATGGGAGACGAGGTGTCAGCCTGCCCACTGCCAAGCCCGCCTGTCAGCTCTGGAAGAGGGAGCAATGCCTGTGCCCTGGATCGCCAGGGTCTGGTTTGATTCCTGTTGGCCATAGCAGCCCCCCTTGCCCAGGAAGCCACTCGCCTCCTGGGCTCCCAGCGGGGGGCGTGTGTGTGGGTGCGTGTGTGTGTGCGTGTGTGTGTGCGTGTGTGTGTGCTTGCTCCTGACCCCGTGATATCCCAGCTCAAGCCCTTCCCAGGTGGGACCAATGTGCCAGTGCTCCTGCTGGGAACCCCCTCGGGATCCACGGGCCGTGTCTGGGTCCAGCCAGCAGGATGGGCACGCCCCACGGGAGGGTGCAAGAGGAGACATCTGTGCATTTTGGGTACAGGCAGGCCCGTGGTGCCACCCAGCCGTGTGCCCTCCCTCGTGCCTCCCCGCTGCCCGCGTACCTCGGGGTGGAACGCGTGGCACGTGTCCGGCCGCCGCCGCAGCTTCTGGGACCGCATCCGCTCACACTTCACCGAGGAGTTATGTGCGAGGCTGTTAAGGATTAATTCCACCTCAAGGGCACTGCAGGCAGGGAAAGGGGGTGAATGCCACACACACCCATGGGACCCCTTGCAGGTTTGTCTGGGTGTAACTGCACGGCCCGGGAGACACAGCGGGGAGGACAAGGCAAGGGCAGGTCACCCTGCTCGGGCTGGAGACCTCTCCGAGCTGTCTCACAAGCTGGGTCATGCTCTCCACCCCCATGGCAGTGGCAGCAGCAGCACATTTTCCAGCCTGGCAAACACGGAGATGACAGGGCCTGTGGAGCCCTGCATCCCTGCTGTGCATGGAAGGATATATTTGACCTCTTTCGCATCCATTGGGACGGGCGGGAAGACGCTGCAATCGCAGACGGCATCCGTGACGAGGAGCAGGAGGTTGCTGCTGATGATCTGCTGTGCCACAAACATCCTGCAAGAGAAGAGTAGGTGAGACAAAGCACAACTCCCCAGTGCCAGAGCAGCAGCCCTGGCATTGCCTGAACCACAGCACAGAAACTGTCAGGAAACAGAGATCATTGGAACACAAGGTGTCAGCAGAAAGCGGGAGACCAGTGAGCAGGTGTACACAGGGAGAAGTGCCATTGGCACTCCTTTTTGGCCTCAGAAAGCTCTGAACTGGCTCAAATCTACAACTCCACGCTTTTAGGCACAAAAGTCAAAATCAACCCAAAACCCCAACCAACCAAACCCAACACAAGCCCTCCGCAGACGGGAGCAGCACGTCACAGCAGATGACACCTGAGAAAGCCTGGTTTCACCCAGAGGTATGTCAGTGCCTATTTAATGTGTATTTATGTGTGTGCTTGTGCAATGCAAGGGTGTCTGTATTCTGTGGTCCTGTGAGGAGCAGACTTGTGCTACATTTCATCATTTGAGAGAGAAATAGAGGATCCCAGTATCACTGGCGTGATGGGACTGACCAGCTGGTGTCTGGCAGGGAGCCAGCAAGCTGTCCTGGAGCCACTGGGCACAGGGAAGGCTGGGGACATCAGGCCCAGCGTGCCTGCACTGGTGGCAGGGCTGTGAGGCTGCAGCCAGTGCACGGCTCGGTGACTCCCAGTCCTGCTAACCACAGCTCAGCCAAGGGAGAGGGCTGCTGGAATAGAAACACAGGCTTGTGGGGAAGTGCCCACTGTGCTGGCCAAGCTGGCTGTGCTGGAGGAGTGCCCAGGCTCCCTGGTTATTCACCACCTGGCCTTGCAGCCTCCCAGCCTCCGGGGATTTCTGTGCTCCCTCTCAAAGATGTGGAATGCCACACACACAGCTGACTGCTTCATTAGTGCTCCCTGACTAACGACTGACGTGGGAGCTTTGACAGGCAGCCTTCAAGCTGGACAAATCCAGTCACCAGGACAGAGGTGCCCCACGCACCAATCAATCCACAAGCCAACGTTTCTGCCCAGGATGGAGCACCCAGCTTACCCTGCTCCACCAGGAGCTTGTGGAACATGATCAGGAACTCCTGCATGCCAGGCCTCTGGCTAATGCTCCACAGAGCCTGTGGCAGGGGCTGTGTCTCTCCCAAATATCTGCCTAAAAGAGGCACAAGAGATGCACCTGGGAGCCAGAGGATGCAGCACCTGCTGCTCCAGCACTGGTGAGGGGTCAGTCCCAGGCCTTGTTTGTGGCACAGATCTGTGACCCAAACAGGTCACTCAGCTCCTCTGGATCTGCCCAGAGCTTAACACAATACCTTGTTGTCATCAAATCTGCAGGCTCTTCTGAAACAATGTTTGGCAAGGCCTGGTTTTCCTACAGCCATGCTGCCTCGTGGAGGCTGTTTTTCTAACCTTTAAGTCTTTCCTGCAGTTGATCCAACACTGCAGACTAGGTAGGATTGTTTAGGGGATTTTTTTAAGAGAAATCCCAGTCAGATCTGTTTGGCCTTCTCAAGTTAGGAAAAGCTGGATCAGTGGAAATCCATCTTTTTGTAACCTTTCCACATGTGATTGCTGATGGCACTGTGCACCCACTGAAATCAGCCTCTTTTCACAATGGCTTTCCTGTTACTTTTGACTGTCCATTCTCTTGCAATGAAAATGGGAAATATAAAAGTGGATCCTTGTTTTCAGTTCTTTCAGTCTAACACTTTGGTTTTTTTTCCCACCCCTGTTTTTTCTTGTTTCTGTAGAAATACAGAAAAGTGGGAAAATGAAAAAAAAGGAAAGCCAAAAGCACTGCAAAAAGGAAAACTTGCTAAGAAGAACACTTTTGCCAGAAACATGAAAAAACAGAAAACGTTCCTTTCTGAAATCTGTGGAATGGAAAGATGTAGATATTTTAATGCTGTTTTCTTCGTTCTCTCTGCTTATTAACAGATGATTTTAATTGTTTTTTTGGTCAAGGATCAGCACTCTGGTCTCTCCACCCCTCTGTGCCCAGCAGGGCTGTTTATCTCTGCGGGTGCCGTGGTGGCCGTGCCATGGGCAGGGTGGCAGATGACTCCTCTCAGAGAGTGCTGTCACCACCAGCAGCCCTTGGACGGGGCCCCCAGAGGAAAGGGAAGCTGCAGCCCTTACTTTTGGCAGTCTCCACACTCGATGAGCCCATTGGTCTCCCTGATGGCCGGCTCGTACACGAACACGGGGTACTCGGTGTCGCAGGGCTGCAGCGTGTCGTGCTTCTTGTGCTTGTGAGCTGCCGGGGGGCGAGACAAGGGCACGGTGAGGGGAGGGAGCACACGGGAGATGGAGACGTTCCAGACCCGCGAGGGACCGTGGAGGAGCAGCCCTGCATGTCCACTACTCCCCAGCAGCGGCCGGGAGCAGGTGCCAGCACAGAAGAAGGGGAAGGAGATGCTGCAGGAAGCAGCCAGGCAGTGATCCCCGCTCCCACTAGGTGGTGTGGGAAAACCAGCCTATGATGTGAGCAATGCCTCCGATATCGCCACTCGCCTTCCCCCAGCGAGCCCGGCCCCTGCCATGCCCAAGCTGCAGCCGAGGGGCCGCGGTGGCCACAGCATCCCAGGGACCCCCTGGCCAGGCATGCAAGGACATTTGGGCACAGGTACCCCGTGTTCAAAGGAGTGGGGGGGTCCTACTGAACCAGCAGTGTTAATGAACTCCCTCCTGCCTAAGCCAGCCCGGGTTCATGCACTTTTTAAACCACTGCAACCAGTGCCTGGGCTGGTCCTCTGTGCCCGTGCCAAGGCTCTGCCCCCGGGGGAACCCTGCGAGTCTGTGCTGGGGCTCTCCATCAGCTGCTGATCCCTTCTGAGCCCGCTGCCATCTCAGAGCGAGCCCACAGCAGGACATCTGAGGGGTTCAGTACGTGTCATGTTAAGAAGAAACCACCAGCAGCGAACAGATCCGGCCTGAGACCACAGGGAAACAGATGACAGCTCTGGAGGACCAGCAGAGACCCAGCTAATGAACAGCACCGGCTCCTGGAGGGAGCAGCTGCTCCATCACTCATCAGTCACACTCTGTGGGACTCCCAAACTAATTTGGGGATGAGGGGGAGCTGAACGGGCTTACGAAGCCTCCCTCAAGAAGCAAGAGCGTTCTTTCTAGGAGCTCAGCAAAATCTGTCTTGCCTGAAACGACTGCCTTGGGCCCTTCTGGCAATTATTTTCTGCAGTTGGAGGTAGCAAAGCCAGCTCCTGCCTCTGTGGGACACAGGGGACTGCTGCTGATGGAAATGTGAAGCTGTGTTGCTAGGGCAGAGGGGGTTGTGGCTCAGCCAGCAGCAAGCACGAGGAATGGTTTCTACATCAGCACAAATGCCTCACTCTGCAGCCCCCCACCCACACAACAGCCACAGGCAGCCCTGCCAGGGGCACCAGCAGGGAACAGGGTCCTCCTGACCAGCAGGGAACAGGGTCCTCCTGGCGTGGAGGATGCCCAGTTTATCCCTTGCAGCAGAAGCGCTGAAGATTTACAGAAAAATGCAGCAACCTGGGTTTTAATCAGCAAATGTACGGTGAGAAGGCATCGAGAGGGCACCCGTGATTGGATGGGTGATTTGCATCACTGTAAAACCCTCACTGCTGAGAGCAGTGGCCTCCTCTCCCCCGGCACTGCCCGAGCAGGCAGGAAGCAGCAGGCACCTCCCTGCAGAGCTTGCCGTCCAAACAATGTGGATTACACGAGGGGGAGAAAAACTGCATGATTTTCTCTGATTTTTCTCTCCACCATGGCAATCCAGCAACACAAGACATCCATTAAGAGGCAGGAACTGCAGCCCAATCTTCCCTCTAATGCCTTGCCCAGGTGAATATGATGGGCACTCAAACCCCTCCCTGCAGTGCCGAGTCTCTGCTAATTGTGCTTTTCTTCACAAGTCTCAAAAAACAGTGCTCAGGAGGCAGTCCCCTGCTCAAATCCTCCCAGA
This sequence comes from Aleadryas rufinucha, assembly GCA_013397815.1. Classification (NCBI taxonomy): domain Eukaryota; kingdom Metazoa; phylum Chordata; class Aves; order Passeriformes; genus Aleadryas; species Aleadryas rufinucha. The sequence continues at coordinate 40,938 of VZTH01006200.1, forward strand.
CTGTGGGACCCACCTTTCAGAGTCATGGGTAGGTTCATTTTGCACAGACTCAAAAGCACACAGAGCCTGACTGCAGCACAATGCCTTGTTCTGTATTCACCCTGGATTCACACTGAATTAATCAACTGAACTTGTCATTGCAGGGGCCGGCAGCACCTCTGCCACCAGCCAGGAGCTGTCTGGCTGTGCTCTGCCACCATCCGCTGTCCCTCTGTGCAAACCCCACACTGCAGAAGCAGGGAAAAGCCTCTCCCATTGCTAATGGAGAATGCCTCTGACTAGGACCTGCCATAGGGACTGACAGCCCTGAGGAGATGTGGGATGAGCAGAAGAAGACCCTGTTCCTGAGGTGTAATTTCAAAGGCTTAGACACTTCTGATGGGGCATGCAGAATGTCCCCGTTGGTGCTGTAAGGAGAGAAGCTGCAAACACTTTCTAGCTCTGACCAGCTGCAGGGCTGGTAGCTGTATTCTGGCCAGGAAAGTCCCCAAACCAAGACTAAAGGAGTGTGAGAAACAGCAGGAGCCCTTTCTTTCAGCCTTAATTCACTGTACTTGGGGCTGGGAAAGCAGCTCCAAACCCTGAAACAGGTGGCCAGGCTATCACAGTCTGGCCCAGGGACAGCCCTTCTCAAGACCACACACTGGTCCCTCAGCCACAAACCATCAGAGTCCTGTTGAGCTGCCCCTGGATTTACAGCAGTGCCACTGCAGCACAGCTGTTGGCAAAGGACTGTGCACTTCTTGCTCTGAGGAATCGCTGTGATGACCACAGGGGTGACCTCATAAAGCTGGGGCAAACTGCTTGCAAGAATTTAACATATGGCTCATGTCAGGAGTGCCAAAGAGCCCTGACACACCAGGACCTCGTTTTTCCCCTGTCCCTGGTAAAGAATGACATCCTTCACTAGCTCCTGTTATAATACCATATCCTTTACTGGCTTCCTGTTACAACAGCATCCAAGCAGATGGAGTTAAAGCAGTATAAAACACCGTGGTGTGAGGGATGGGGTGCAGGGAGGGGTGAATGAGACCATCAGCTTGGAAAATGCAGAATGGAAGTTGATCTGAGGCCTCTCAGCCTCAGCCAGTGCTGAATGAGGACTGTCATGGTGGGCTTGGAGAACCAGGCCCCTCAAAGGGAAAGTCACCCAAAGAGACTGCATGAACCACACCCAGGATAAACGTGGCCAGCACCAAGGTGTATTTTTAAACTGGCACAAGTGCCCTGCACACACCTTAACTCTTTTTTTTTGTTTGGCACAAGCTGAATGAAAAGAAACCTCTTTAAAATCTCCCAACTCCTGCACTGAGACAAGACCTATGACAGAGATTATGCTTAAGCCTCCTGCCACTTAATTTGCTGGGAAGCAATGCAGCTGCAGCAGTATTGAGAAGTTCAGAGAAGCCCAGTAGCACGTACATCATCAGCAAAAGGCTCGGGCTGAGCCTCTGCATGCACATGCTGGACATCAGAATGTTATCAGCGCCCTGAGAGCCTGCTGGTCAGGGATTAGTAAACAGCCAGAGGAGCTGATAACAAATTGCAAACTTTATAGCAAAGAGTGAGTTAATTCCAAGCTGTCGTTGCTACCATCTGCACTGCCAGAAAGACTTTGTCAGACATTTGGCAACCAGTCCTTCTGAGCAGCAAAGGCAAGTGCTGTGCCTCGTTATGAACCGTAGAGCCCAGATTGTGAACTCTTTCCCACCAGCATAAATCACGCACCCGAGTCAGTGGATTTACTCTGGGACATGTGACAAAATCTGCCACTTAGTTACCAATATAAAACACAGAATTTAACCAGCTATCTTGTAAAATATCTTCTGTGTACATTACCATGCAGTAAAAAAAGGAGAAATTTTTATGATCTACAGAATTCTAGAAATAGTTCTTTCTAGGCTGCATGCCTTGGCTGGAAGTATTTTTGGCTTAATTAAAAGCTTTCAAACCTGTGGTGATGTCCATAAAAGCAGAAGCCCTTATAAACACAGAGAGAAACTGAGATGCTGAGAGCAGAGAAAAATCTGTGGCAGCAAACACGTCTTCTCACCACCTCTGAAAAGCAGATTTGTATGATGAGTGCAGTCTGAATACATCACGCCCATATTCCAACAGCAAGTCTCACCTTCCCAGAAAACAAGAGAACTTGGGAAGCAGAAATAGGCTCAGTGCCGCAGAGCCAGAGGTACACAGTCAGGCAAGGGAGAGCATGAGATCCCTGATCGTTAATTCCTCTGCACATAACCCGGAAAAAATGTGTGTGCTCAATTTCTCTCTCACAAAATGTCTCCTTCGCTTCATATTTTTCGCGTACACCAGCCTTGGCGCGCACTCAAGAAAACGTTAACGTCTCTGGCAAAAATCTACAGCCCCTTCTTAACAACATGTGCAATCCATTTCTTCCACCCCAATAGTATTCTTCCACCCTGCTACTCCCCCACACACATGGACACTCGTTTTTTTCATCTGCAGACACCCTCTCCTGCTCTTCCTCTTCGCCATCCAGTAGGACACATTCCAACTGTCTCTATTTCTCCAGCTCTGTCTCACACATACATCTTGCTGGGCAGAGAGCAAACTGGCAAATACAAGCTCGATATGGAAGCAGGGAGATGCAGACACAGCCACAGCCTGGGCTCTGTCTTGGAGGAATTTCTAACTCACCTGTAGGAGAGGATTTATGAGCTACAGCACACACTTATCAGTTGAACCGCTTGGAAGTCCTTCTGCATTATCCCAGAGCTGGGCTGGGATTTATCAGAAGGAGCTAAGCCATGGGGTGTGGAAAAGAAGACTTAAGTTACTTCTTAATAACTGAAGTCTACAAGACCCGTGTAGTTTTTTCCTGCAAGAAGGCACGGGTTGGACTTTGGTTTGGGAATAACAGCAGAAAAGAATGGGCCAGCTGGGAACCACGGTGAAGGACATGCCATGGAACACGGGCCACGGGCCCAGCCAGGCCTCAGGAATGAGTGATGATGCTGTCTGTGACTGCAGCTCCTCAGGAGGCTCGTGTGTTCCTTCTTTTATCAACTTCTCAGTGACAGACCTTCAATCACCAGCTCAGCCAGCTAAATGAGCAACAGCAGCTCTTCTTTGCAGACCAGGGAAATAGAGCCAGGCACTGCCTTGGCCCTGTCACGCCTTTCTGCAAGTCCCCCGCTGTACAAAAGGTGGAAAAAAGTCTTTCCTAGCCTAGGAATTTCTAGTTAATTCTATTTTTTTTCACTATTAAGGGGTCCTACTTACAGTGATGGAAGACAGCCTTGGCTGGAGAAGTCCCATGACACACAGACACACAGGGACGATGGAGCCACGTGACAGTTTCACAAGATGGCAGTGACATGAAGACACGAATTTGCACACAGCAGTCATGGAGGTGACGTGGGAAAGAGATGAAGGAAGCACAAAAGGAAATGGTGATGAGCAGGACAGCAGTGACAACCCCCCTCCCTTTCTGCTCTCATCTCCTCGAGCAAAGACTAAATCAGACTGCAGCCATAGAACATCCACAGAATGAACATCCACAGCAGGAACACCACATCGGGCTGTTCTCCAGAATGAGCAGTCTCTCCTGCCCTGCCATGAGTGCTGCACCTGCTCATCTGACTCCTCCTCACCGATTTCTGCACTGGGACACTCCTGTTATCCTGATGTGTGTGTCACACAGCAGCCAGGGCTGCTTAGGGGGCAGCTGCAGCTTCTACTGCCATCCCTTTGGAGGAGGAGAGTGGGACCTCAACAGCACCCACAGACCTCCTTCTCTAGAGGGGAATTCTGCTTTCAAAAAATGACTGTTTCCCCTTTATGCCAGGAAAGGTGAGTGCAGAACACCCAGCCCCACAGCTGCCACGGAAGGTACCCCTGTCTCCACTAAAGGCACCACTAGTGATCAATAATTAGCAAGACTAATTACAGCCCCTACTCAGCTGTGCAGAGCACACCTCCCCTTCCCCTGTGAGTCTCCTCAGGGCCATTAACATCCTCCCTGCTTGCAGGGGCTGGGATGGGGCTGCAGAGATTGCTGGGGTGCTTTCAGCAGGCAGCAGTTCAGCTGCAGGACAGGTCACTGGATTTCAAACCAGACACACCCCTCTGCTGAAGGCAGCTGCTGTCCAGTACCATGTGCCATGATCTTCTCTCTTCCAGAGCAGGTCCAGTGGGTAAGTGAAGACCCTCTGTGTGTTATTGAACTCTAAGGTTTCTGTCTTAGCTTCCTGGGACCTCTGCCAGGCTCTGGAGAGCCTGCTGTTCCACCCCTGCTCTCTCCTGTCCTGTAGCACACTGGAAGGGATGCTTTCCAACAGCTCTTTGCAGCTGATGGCCTCTCCCATCCCACTGCACACAGGGTAGGGGTCCTCAGGAAGAAGTGTCTCCCTTCTCCTCAGCAAACTGCCCTGAGGGAAGCAAACAGTGTGCTCTGGGCAGCACACACCTCACCCTGACCACCCTGCTGCTGTGGCAGCCTGAAATGGGGGTGGAAATGGGGGGAGATGGTGGGATGTGGCAGCTGGATCCCAGTGTCCAGTGTGGGGCAGAGGGCAGCTCCTCGCACAGGGCCAGGCTTCCCCGTTCGGTTCCTTCTGTCACCAGTGGCTGCAACACTCACGTGCTGTGGGGCGGCTGGACTCTTGTGTACTCACCATCTGCCAAGTTGTCTGAGTGCCAGAAACTACTCATGTTAAACTCCAAAAGGAAGCTGTCAAAAGAGCAAGAACAGAGGATGCTTTTTCAGCAGCCTGGAAGGATGCAGGTGTCAGGGAGATGGCCCTGTCGCCCAGAGAGTATCAGTTCTAAAATGTTTACTACAAATTTCTGGCAGTGCAAGCCTGATCTTTTAAAATTTTTAATTTTTTTTTTCCCCCTCTCCACATGCTAGAATGTAGCTCTGTATCGTGGGATCTGTACTGTGGAAGATCTGAATGGGCTTTTCCCTGAAGTATATCCTGTGCAAGGGGCTCATCAGTGAAGGATGGAACGAGCATGGCAGCCCCTGAGGCTGGGAGGGGATTCAGCCAGGGTAGGACCCACCTGAGGAGCAGGCAGGATGGCCATCAGAAACCCACAGTCTGGCTGCTTGGAGGTAACTACACTGAATTATTCAGTACCAACAGGCTAAAGCCCTCAGAGCTGGACCTTTACCACATCTCCCCTTCTGCACACCCAGCAAGCTGAGCAGTGGCACTTCCATCCTAATTTGAGCTTGAACTCTGATTCACTCCAGAAGTCTGAGGTGAACCCACACCCAGAGGAGAGCCTCCCCTCTCTCCCCCCTTGCCTGGCACTCAGACCTGAGCTGCTTGGCTTGCTGCCTTCAGCCTCCTCCCCCCGTGAGAGGAAGATGCTCACTCGCTCACCACGGGCAAAGGAGACAGGCAAGAGGACTCGGCATCAAGGATCTGCACAGAGCCCCACGAGACCCAAGTCCTATTTCTGACTCAGGCACTTTGTACTGAGTGACTTCAGGTAAATCCCAGACCCACTCTGGGCCTCTGCCTCTCAAAATGGCAATAGTAATAGCTTTCTGTCTCCCAGGAGCACGGTGCAGAGCTGAATGTCAGGAGAAGGCTGACAGCAGTGCTCTCAGCTTTCCCAGCTCCTGCCCCTCCCGGTCTGAGCCTCCCAAACACCCCCATCTTTTGGTACTCACATCAGGAAATCACTTATCAGCCACTTCACTGCAGCTAGAAAGGCATAAATTGGCTGGAGAACAAAAGAAGAAACGAGAAATGCCGTAAGGACCTGGTCAGAGAATTTGTAATTGTTACGCAGGACCCCACATTTTAGACTGAGTCCCTCCACTGATCAGAGCTCTTGGAGACAGGCTGGAAATTCAAGGTCTGGGCATCACTGGAAAATGTTCAAAATACATCAAAAGCCAGCAGAGCTGCCTTGCTACTAATAATATCTCCTCACCCCCTCCCCATCAGGGTCAGGGAGTTTATCAGGAATGTATGAAGGACTTTGAAGATGTAATTGCTTGATGATTTCTCTCCAGCGTGGATGACCTTCAGAGCTCAGAGCAGGAGAGAAACACAGCTAAATGGGACACCACCAGTTCAGGATGCTTTTGTGTTCTGAGAGCAAGTGGTGTTTCTGGGACAAGTGACAGCACTGCCCAGGATTTAGTATTATCTGCCATTGATTGATTATGCTTAACCGTGCTTTCATCCAGCTTTTCCTCAAGATGGCATGACTTCTATCATCTTCTTGCTTTTCAGCTCCAAATTGGAAATCCAGCATTATCCCAGGGACAATTCATCTGCAGAGGATACTGCTGCTTCTTTTCTTCATGGTAACCACGTTTAATTTTCATCTCCCCCTCTCATAGTCATGCCCATGTCCTCAAAGCCAAAACAGATGCAGTAGTCACGGGACACAGGATAATGTCCCATTACTGCTGACTCATCTTCAGCCAAAATAAGTCAGCAAATAGTAAAATGTAGAGATGGTTGGGAATCTGACTGATTTTTATGTCTGTATATGAAAAACTTGACTTTTCTTGATTTCTTCCTTTCCAAGGGTTTTGCTAAGAGGGGGAGATGAGAGATGGAGGCTGAATGCTCACCTTTTTATTCTCTTCCCAATTCACCTAATTTTTGGCAGCTCGTAGTTTGTGACATTTCTTTTAGTGACCAGAATTGGAGGATATAATCAAGCAAATATTTTCACTACAATTACCATATGTTATCTAGCCAGAGTAAAACAGATTATTATAGCCATTGCAGAACAGATATTGTTAAAAGTGGTATTGTTAAAAATGTTGTTAAAAGGTAATATTTTGTTGAAAATTCTTTTACTGGGAAAAAAATTACAATGTCATGCTGTAAGGAGTACTTCCAGGACTCCTTCCACTATCAAAGGATCATAACAATAATGAACACATCCCTTTTTAGGGTTGTGTCAAGTAGTTTGAAGTGGCCTAAGTGGTGAGTAGTTCCTTTGTTCTGCCTGTTTGAGACAAGGTTAGGAAAGTGGAGTGGGATTAGAATATGAGTTTGTATCAGCCTAAAGACAGGTTGAATTTGGGTACTGGTAAAACCCTTCCCTCTGTTGGTTTGTTCCCTGGGCTACCAGCACTCTCACTCTCTCCCTGGCCCCAGGCTCCCTCATCCTTCCCCAGTGACTGCCAGTTTTCCTCAGATGCTCTGCTCCCTGACAGTGCAACTCTCCTTGAGCTGCTGAGTAAAACCATGCCCTGCAAAAGCACTCCTGCTCATTTCAGCTGCTGGCTGATTCCTTGGCTTTTAGGAGAACCTGCCATCATCTGTCCCTTCCCTGGTCCTTCCCATTTTCGGTGAGATCCTACATGGCAATAGAGAGCCACACTGGAAACCACCATCAGTGGCCACCACTGCTTCAGGAACCTGCCTGAGGTGAGTTTGGACATGGCCAGCACTTGAAAGCAAACATCTCCTGAGGTCTTTTGGGGAATGCTGGAGATGCCCAGCCCAGGGAGGGCTGCACTGATGCCATGATGCTTGTTTTGCTTTTTATATATACCCCCTCTATATACTCTTTTATTTAACTTTTATGTGTTCTTAAGGGCCTTTTAGCCCACACACTTCTCATTCTTCAGCTTTGATAACCAGCACAGAGCCAATATTCCCTTAAGCCAGGAGACCAAACATCTCAGAAGCCTCAGACACCGAGGGCTTCTCTGGAACACATTTTGTAACCTGAGCTAGGCCTGGCCAGGGGGGGAAAGTTCCTCGGGGAGGGGGGTTCACTCAGCCTCTCATTGGGGAATCTTTGATAGTTATGTTAATTGGTAAAGCCTATAATGTTAGGGGGTGCATATAATGTTATTGTGGGGGTGCATTTCAGGGGTGCATTTGGATGTGCATTCCAGCGTGCTCCACCTGGACGGGGTGCACCAAGGATCCTTAAAATAAATACCAAGGTAAAATCCCTTTTTTCCCTTCTAACTGTATTTGGCTCTTGATTTTAAGACCAAGAAAAGGCACCAGCACGGTGACAGATACGTACGCTGAGCAGGGGCCGGGCGCCGCTGTGGTGGTGGTAGGGCACCTTGCACATTGCCTGGTAATCATACATGGTCACTCTGCAAGCAAAACAAAACAAGGGAGCAGTCAAAAGCAAGCAATGCAGCCACCCACGGGGCAGCCACGTCAGCTTTTTCTCAAAAATGTCATGTATGAACTGTTTCCTGCATTCACTACAGCAGTGACCTGCTTACACGTGTCTTTGCTGTTTGGCCAGTGCTGGATCTTGCAGAGCAAGAAATACAGGCTCTGGATTAATGTAACTGGGTCAGTGCAGGAGGAAATATGTCCCTAATTTCAGACAGTGAGTAAAGCAGGCTGTGAAGCAGAGGAATTATAATTGCAACTACCTCAGGTTCCCCTAGTTCCTGTTTTCAAGCCACTGAAACTCTGAACTCTCTCCTGACATCGGCTGGGGGAGTGGAGTGAGATGAGCAGACGTATTTTTAAGAGAGAGATAGAAATGTGGTCAGCCAGCTGCAACGCTGCATCTGTGGGGCTCTCAGACAACCACTCCACAGAAAGGCCTTCCGAGTGGCAGCAGGAACTGAAGCACTTCTGTACCCAAAATGCCAAGAAATGTCTCCCACAATATCTTGGAAAAAGACGTCTGTTTCCATCTCTGGAAAAGACAGAGAAGCAGCTGCTCTCTGGCCACACAGAGACTGGAAGTTTCTGTCTCTCTCTGTGTTTTGCAGCAGGTGGAAGAACAAGTGATGAGGAGAAACTGTGCGTGGTGACGATGGCTGAGCGAGTCAGCAGAGGGGGCAGGTAGCTAAAGGAGCTCTTGTGTCTAAACAGGAGAGTCACATGCACCATCAGCATGTGCATTTTCCCCTGCTCAAGTGCTTCTCAGAGGGACCAATATGCTCTGACCCACACACCAGCGCAGAACAAGAAGTACAGCGTGGAGATCCCCCACTTACCGCCTGAACATGCCCATGTTTAGCAGCTGGGTCATCACTGAGCCATCCACTGCACCAAAAAATTTTCCAGTCTGCAGGCACAAAAAAGGGGAAAACCAGAATAAACTGTAAATTTCCCAAATGCTCGATGGCTCCAGCCGATGCAGTTTGTCTGGAGGCCTGCTGTACACGAGGAGGGTTTCTGCAAGGAGGTGATGCCAGGCTTTGTCCTTTGGCTGGCTGGAAAGCTCGAGGGAGGACTTCCCCCATCACCAGCTGGCCATCCTGCACCAGTCCTACCACGCTTGGAAATGAGTTAGCCCACGTAAGTCCCTGCAGCTTGTGACAGAAAAAGGCAGGCTCCCAAGCTGCAGAGACCCAGGGAGGTTGAATCACTGGAAGCCTGGACTCTGCTGTGGGCTGTTGGGAATCCACAGTCTCTGGATCTGAATGCCTGAGTCTTCCATTTGAGCCTCTCTGCTCCCCATGGCCACAGTGGATTTGGAAACCTCTGCTCTGCTGCTGCCTGAGGTGAACTGGCCTACCATGCATGACTGTGACACACAGATTTATTTAGGTAGCAAATACAATTTTACAACTCACTGCTGTGCGAGTTCTGAACCTAAACAACACAACACGAACCCATCCATCCCTGTAGCTTTCATCCTATGCACTGGCATAGCTAGAAATAAGTTGCATTTTGGGGGGGCAACAACCCCCTAGTCTCACTTGCATGCCTCAAATAAAGGTGGAGCTTGTGGTCCTCTGGTCCCATGAATGCCTCATAGTCAATAACCTCAAATACAGACTCAATCCCAAATCTAGTAACTGCTGCTTTAAAGATTTCCTCAAACAAACAATTCCGGCCTTCCTGATTACTAAACCATGACAAATCTATTGCAAAAATGCTTCAAAGCTGTCAAGTCCACTGCTTTGTTCACAGGCAAGTAAATGAAATGTTTGTAAATAATAAAAGTGCAGATATGAGCTGTCCTCTGTCTGTTTCCTGGCTCATGGGTCCTGACAGAGTAAATAGCTCCCATGTGTTGTGGAAGCATTCACAGAGTCTGGGATGTTTTGCTTTCCCACTGACAGGCTAGCAGTCATTCAGCATGTATTAGCACATGATAGATGACTTCATTTATTTGAGTGGGACATTTTCACCAAAAAAGCCCCAACCTTAGGCAGATTTACCTAAGATCACATGGTAATATCTATCAGTAGTGTTACATGGTTATGAGCCTCTTCCCAAAAGGCTTCAGAAGTCATTTCACTGTATAAATTGATATATAACATCCACTCCCCTTCGAGCATTTATGCTGTAATTGTTTCAGACAGTCCAATGTGCCTGAGCAAGCACTAACTTTTTTCACCTCCCTCGCTCTTTCAATCTGCTTAGGGTGGTGAAGAGGCCAGCTGCTTCCATTTAATGCCAGTCTGCAGACCCAGCAGGAGCCAGAGCAGTGGGATTTAACACAGTGCAAGCTGCAGACAGCTGGGCAAGGAGAGGGGGCTTCTAAGTGAGGCCCATCCTGTCAAGAGATGCTGATGTGACCGAATTTCTCCACGTAGGACATCACTTGTACAGGTGTACGAATGAGGAGCTATTAGTGCAAGTGTGGCCTAGGGAGTGTGTTCAGAAAGGCAGCAGCAAACTGGCCTCTAACACCAACCCAGACACTCAAAGCTTGCTGCTGTTTCAGGCAAGAACACAGAACAGCATCACTCGGCAGAAACAACATGGTCCTGTACTGGAGCAACGTTCTGTAAAGCAGCTCTGTATATCCTGCTTCCTCCGGTGACTGCTGCTCTCCCAGGCAGCCCTCTGCTGTGCTTCTCCTGACTCTGGGCAGGTTTCCACAGGCCCTTGCCATTTCAGAGGCTCACAGCACGGAGCATTGCTCTGACAACCCTGTGACACACGCTGTGTCACACCCCCTGCAGCTGAGGGTACAAGCACACGTGTGCAGGCTGTGCACAGCAAAGAGATGCAACCCAGCGCACACACACACACATGACTCAAATGCTACTCACATGCATCCATGCTTTGCTGGCTTACTGAGCAATTCACATTTCTTGTACACTCAGAAGCTGTGGACAAACAGGATCTGCCAAACTGCCCGGGCTTTGGGCAGGCAGGCAGGCTCCGTGCTGCGCGGCTCAAACAGAGCCAGCCCTCGCTTCTCCACGAGCTCTGAGCTCTGGTGGCATCTTGCCCTTTTAGCTGCCTCCCTGCACCCTGCCCCTGCAGTCCCACCGGGGCAGAGCCCGCAGACATACTCTGCAAAATGCCTCAGGCAGAAGGTAGCAGTCCTAGAGAAAGAGGTTTAGTGAGCGGGGGAACATCTGGATGCAGCAGGCGGAGGGAGCTCGAGACCTGTGATCCACAGCTGTGCCTACGCCTGGCAGCGAGAGGCAGCTAAAAACCCTGGGGTGGTCGTGGGGCCGCAGCAAACACGGCACAAAATGCAGAGCAGCCCTCCCAGCAGCACAGCCTGACTCTGCCCCCTCTTTTCCCTTCCTCCCCAGCCCAAGAGCACCCGGTCCTCACTCACTCCCTTCTCCTGGCTCTGTGTTTTAACTCTTTGCTCCCTCTGGGATGGGACTGGATGGGGAGATTAGCTCGAATTAAGAGATTACCCGTTCTTCCCCAAGTAATCCTGCAGGGAGATTCCAACTTGTCACTCATTAAAATCCTGAGTCCCTTTTCCATGGTGGTTTCTGACTGCCAGTAAGCTTCCTGCTGCCTTCATACAGAGGTTATTAGAGCCAATCCCCCATCCTGATCCCCTATCCCAAGGGCAGCGGAGAGCAGAGCCTGAGCCACTCTGTCCTCACCCCTTTCCTGTGGGAAGCTGCTCTGATTTCCAGTGTGGTCACCCAGGGAAGAAGGTGTAGGCAGCAGGCAGCTCTGGCAGGCAGAAAAGCCAAAATACCCACAAAAATCCAGGTGTGGGATTTTTTTTTTGGCATTATGTTAAAGGATGCATTGAGAGAAGACTACAGGATGGGGCAGGGAAGGCCACATAGCAGCAAGTGATCCCCTGCAGCAACACCCAGGTGGCAAAGCTATGAAACCCAGGATATTGATTTAATGCTGCTGTTTTGAATTCCCTGTAGGGTTTAACGGTGTGGACACTCCTGGTGCCAGCAGGAAATAAAAACAGTAACTGGAACAGGATAAAGAAATCAGAAAAAAAAGCAGTGGTGAACTCTGTGAGGTCAGGGAAGGTAAAAGCTGGAGGAGGACAGCTCTGGTGCTTGCCAAAATGCCTGATCTTGGAGGCATGTGGATAATGTTTATAATTTACCCAAATCCACTATAATGCCATGTTTCTGTTAGTCAGATCTTTCAGACGTGAGCTTTGGAAAAACCTACTTTCCATAAGATGCAGGAAAAAATACAGAGGCAGAACCCAGGAGGGCAGTGCTGAGGACACACAGGAGACAGAGTAGCTACAGGTTGTAGTTGTCTCCACTGGTGGACACATGTCACAAGACTCAGTAAAGCATCTCTGAAAATGCCCTGGGGGTCAGAGGAGAAAACAGCAATTCCTAAGACCACCAGCCCACCCCAAACACGCAGTAGGACCTGGCCTCCCAGAGTAGGGAGCCAATACAACTTTTACAGCATTTCCCTCCTTTATTTTTCACGTTCTATTTGCTTTTTTGTTTTTTGGCACACCATGTCACTGAAGGAACACTTCTACTGGACTATTCAGTGTGCTGGGTAGGGCACTTTTCACTTTCCTACAAAAAATGACCTAAAAAAAAGGTTATTTATTCTTTTCAGTTGGTTATTCCTTGCAATAAGCCCCCCCTGGTATCTGCCTGTATCCCCCCTGGTGCCTCTGTGCTGCTGATTGGTTTTGCTCTGTGCCTCTCAGGAGTTCTCATCTCGGCCTCTCTGAACTCACTGTGCAGTGCCTGCAGAATGCACAGTCCCTCCTTTTCCTTTTGCCAGCCCATTCTGAGCATGCCAACCAACCCAAGTCCAGGTGGGAAACCATGGGACTCACACAGCTGATGTTTTCCATCTAAATAACCATCTAAAAATTCTTCTTTCTTTTCTGTCCTAGCTACTTTGAGACCAATGTCACTGCTTCATGCTTCAGTGTTTCACCAGTTTCTTGTAAGGGTGTTCAAAGCTGAGGACAACTGAAATTCAGTAGGTTATCTAGTCTCCCTTATCCCCTGATTTTGTCACACTTCCAAAGAACTACAGCTGATAAGTGTTCCTCCTTCTGGAAGCTGTGCTGCTTGTGCCAATCACATCCACCAGGAGTTCTGTTACCTTAATTTCCATTTCACCCCGTTTTGTCACATCTTGAAGAAAGTAATTTCTGGGATTGGATCTACTGCCTTTTGGAAATACCCAAAGTGCATTTGTTAGCTCCAGCACAATGGCAATTTTAATGAAACTCCACAATTCTGTCAGTAACAAAACCCCTTCATTTCCCATTTCTTCTCTAAGCCCACTCTTACTATTGACTTATTGCTTTGTAGTTTATGAGACTGTTCCCACACATCACTTTCTGATGTCCAGAACTATGGGGTTTAATTATTTTGAAAGAAGTAGCTCTGTGGAGAATTTATCAGAGAACAGAAAAGTGTAGCTCAACCATGCAGTGGCTGGTAGTGTTGACTTCACCCAGCTGCACAGGATGTCACACCCTGTCACCCCTTCAGCTCCCTAAAAATGGCTGTGGAACCACACACCTAATTTTTATTTCTATTCTGAGCCTTTTCCCTTGCTCCTTTCACCTCTGCAAGTCCAGTAAATCCTCCAGTTCTTTAGGTGTGTTCCTGTTTCCAATTTGCTTAAATTACTTTGTTTTTTGCCTTTAGCAGTTTGCTCTTACCATCCCTTCAGCTTCCTTTCCTGAAGAATACATGCTTTGACTTCAGAAGCACTCAAAAGTGCTGCTCCTTTCCCTTTCCCTTTCCCTTTCCCTTTCCCTTTCCCTTTCCCTTTCCCTTTCCCTTTCCCTTCCCTCCCCTTCCCTTCCCGACTCTCTCAGATCATCTTTCAATAGCATCTGTGCCAAGGGAAAGGAGTCTAATTTCATTTCTTCTGATCAAAAGATATTTTGACTAGTTCCTTCCTTATCACTGCAAACTCCTTCCTCACCTAGGATGTGCTGTCACTCTGCTGGGAGCCTTCCCCCTCACTGCGCACTTGAATTTAATTACACCACAGCCACCCTTATTACACAATTGAACTTCATTGGTTTGAACCAGCTCTGGTGGGTTATTCAGGAACAAGCAAACCCCACTCTGCCCCTCCTCTTAGGCTCTCTTACCTCTTCAGGTATTTTGGAAACAAGGATAAAGCCGTTGTTGTCAATGAGGAAGCAGTTCAGAATCTGCAGAGATGAAAGAGGAGTGATATTAAACATGGCTTTTTCCCTGTTTGTGTTCAGGATGGAGCAGTGTGGGTTTGTGATGATGGCAACAGCCTCAGCATTTCCATGCCAAGCCCCACAGCTCGGCTACCACGAGTTTTACACAATTCTTTTCCCTCTCTGCCTCCACTTGGAGGTATTGAGTTTGTGAGCTGTGACAGAGATTGTCTCTTGCCAGGGCTCTGTGCAGGCTGTGAGCCACACTTCAGGCGAGGCATCCTTCAGGAAGAGACAGGATATTTGGAGTGCTCTTCTCTTTAATAATATGGCATCTAATGCTTTCCATCTTCAGATTTCAGAGTTTTGTAACCACTCATGAAATAACCCTCTCCCCACCACCGAGTACCAGTGCTGGTCTTATTTTTATTTTGCAAAGCAGGAAATGGAGGCACAGAGTTTAGATGAAAACCCTTAGGTCTTGCAGGGAAAAACCAGGAAGCAGAGAAAATCCTACATGAGCATACAACAAAAAAAATCCCTGGTGATCTCACTTTTCAGGGCAGAGGAACTCCTGTCACAACTATTCCTGACACCAAGGGTGAAGCAGTGGCATAAACACAAAGAGAGGTGTCCAGCACACATGTCATGCTGACAACCACTTTATTTGGGAAGATCTGGGATGCCAGAGAGACAGACTTAAAGGAGATGGACTTTCCTCAGAGTCACTGGAATCCCACAGTCTCTGCCCTGGCCCAGCTGAGGGGAAAACCTAAACTGCAGATTTATCTCATTAGTGTGAGGTCTTGCCCCAGCTCTGCAATCTCCTGTGAGGAGACAACAAGCAATATCTTTCTGGGGGTATTGAGCAGAGGTGGTCAATCACCCCCATCACAGGTACAGACAAGAAACCCAGGCAAACTTACATCATCCTGACAGCTGAGTGGACAGGCACCGTCCAAGGCACTGCACTGGGGAGGAAAAGCACAGAATTAACCATGGTGTTGAGGAAACTTCCCAGTGTGACCACGCAGGAGCTGCTCTGGCAGTCACACTCCCACCAGCAGAGGCTTTCCCTGCTGGGACTGAGGCAGCAGCCCCTCCAGTGACCACATGGGTCCCCTCTTGACTCCCCACACACCCCACACTCACACACCAACAAGTTTCCCTTACTGATTCAACTCTGTTTGCCATAGCAGAGTCTCAGACACCCAGAACCTTAAAGCAATTTATCCATGGGTGCAGCAACAGAGAAAGAGCTCGAGCTGGTGCCTCTGAGGAGGGGCCCTGAACAAAGGAAACTGGGCTTTTACACCCTCACAGTCTGTGTGTGATCATCTGGGGTCATCCTGATGAGACATCTGCTCCTGCTGTGTTTCCAGGTGGCCGGACACCTGGCTGTCCCACGTGTCCCTCTGGTGCCCTTTGTTGTACGAAGGGTCAGTGCCAGCCCATGGCCCCTCACCTGGGGCTCCCAGAGCTCGAGGTGCAGCTGCACCCGGAGCTACCTGCACCGAGTGCATCCCTCAATGCACGGCATGAGCTCATCTCACTGCCTCCCCCTTGGGACTGCCGGGCTAAAGGTTTCCAGAGCAGGATCCCAGACAGCTCTGCAATCCAGCTGCCATTTCCTCCAGGACAAGCTCGACAGCACACCCAGGTACCACCCCCGAGTCAGCCACTCAAACTCCTGCCTCTGCGAGCAACATCCCCTTCCTGAGGGCTCACATCTTGCACCTGCCTCTGATGCCATGATGCTTTCTTTGCTTTTACATATATCCCCCCTCTATATACTCTTTTTTATAACTTTTATGTATTCTTAAGGGCCTCTTAGCCCACACACTTCTCATTCTTCAGCTTTGAGAACCAGCACAGAGCCAATATTCCCTCAAGCCAGGAGACCAAACATCTCAGAAGCCTCAGACACCGAGGGCTTCTCTGGAACACATTTTGTAACCTGAGCTAGGCCTGGCCAGGGGGGGAAAGTTCCTCGGGGAGGGGGGTTCACTCAGCCTCTCATTGGGGAATCTTTGATAGATTTGTTAATTGGTAAGGCCTATAATGTTATACCCAAACTATTGTGGGTGTACATTTGGCTGTGCATTCCAGCGTGCTCCACCTGCACAGGGTGCACCAAGGATCCTTAAAATAAATACCAAGGTAAAATCCCTTTTTTCCCCTCTAACCGTGTTTGGCTCTTGATTTTAAGACCAAGAAAAGGCATCACCTCCCCGACCTGCTCCCAGCAGGACCTGTGCACTCCAAGCAGAGGTGGCACTCGTAAGGAAAGGGAGAAAGCAAAGGTTATTGTGCACCAGGGAGAAACCAGCACGCACTGCAGCATCTGTCAGCATCCAGACTCAGAACATTGCATGGTATTTTACATCAGGGTTCTTCTCAGGCAGGGATTTTGTTGTTGTTGCTGCTGCTGGTTTCTTTATTCTGCAGTCAGCTAATGATAAAATAGGATGTGAATGGTGCACATGTAGCCCAAGGCACCATCCATTTCTTTCATTTAAAATGTCTGCGTACTGGACTTGACATGTGTTTCACAACACTGAACGGGGTGGGGACACGAGGGGTTAAGTGGTGAGTAACAAAGCCCTTCAGGTGCTTATTGATTTCATAATTGTTCAGAGTTTGCCGTGCCTGCATGTGTCTGTCTCTTTGTGTTATTTTTTAATTCCATTTTCTCCAGTAGCAGAAGGAAGAAAGCTGACACGGCGTTGCCATTTCTGTGCATGGAGTCCCCTTCCTGCCAGAGGTTTCCTGGGGTCAGGGAAGGACACTGGCATAGCACAGCCTGTCTGCTCTCAGCCAGCTACCCACTATTTTCTCAAAACCCTTAGACATAAAATCCAACCCCCTTTCTGGGTGATTCTCAGTAACAAGCAGTAAATTGGCCATTCCAGACCACAACAAGACCGTAACTTTCAGTTAGAATTTGTTTCTCCTCTTGAGTTTTGCAGAACAAAATCAGTTTTCTGTCCCTCTGTTTAACTTCAGAGGAGGTTTGGAGATGCCTGAGTTTGTTTCAAGTCCCACAGCTTTGCAATATCACATGTTCACACTCTGAATCCAGCTGGCTTTTTGAGACTCTAGGGACGAGGGTTTAAAAAAATTCCTTTATCCACAGCTGCAAGCACCACAGAACAGCACGAGGTTGTTTTGTTTCCCTGGATGCATTCCTAGAGGTGGCTTTGCACTTGCAGGTTCCTTCCTTTGGTCAGGAGAGGAACACAGCCACAACAAACCACAGTTATGGCCTTGGGGGATAACAAAGACAGAGCCCAGGGCTCAGATACCAGAACAGAAAGCCAGATGAACCACAGTGGTTCTCCACAAGAAGAGCCCGTGTCTCTCACATCTTCCTCAGCAGTGTGAGGGCTGAGTCTCACTGCCACTGCACTTCCAGACCCGGAGAATTTCCAGTGGTGCCTGGGGCTGGGCTGGCTGTACCTTGGTTTGAGAGCATGGGCAGCTTGCAGGGAGCCCCTGAGATGGGGCAGAACTGAGCCTGTGCTCCCTGGCTGCTCTGAGACCACATCTGCTGCTTCACGGGCACGGCTCCCTCCCCAGAGACCACCCTACCTCACAGCATCCTCCTGCTGTTGGTCAGGTCTCTGTGACCCAGAGCACTTTGAGCTTTGCCAAAGACACTTAAATTACTGTGAAGACAGACACAGCCTATGACAGGTTTGGACCCTCTCCAGTGACTACAGACAAGGGACAGTGCCTATAATACGCTGGCACACAAACGACACGATAACAGAGCCAAGCTGCGGCCAGGCACGCCAGGATGCCTCCCTGTCCCCAGCTTTTGTCTACTTACATCACTGTCATTGGGCTGGGAGGCACAGCGTGGACATCCAGGGCAGCATCAGTGAAGCAGGGGAGAGAGAGAGAAAACAAAATGTGTTAGTCATTCCTCTGTCCAATGGTGGTCACATCCTGGGACACCACAAGGAGCCTTTTTTCACACCAGCACCTACCAGGGCCACGGCTCGCAGCCACTTGGCACACAGGCCTCCTTCACCTGCTTTAACAAGGCTTCCCAGCTTCTCTTAACACCCAGGAGGGCTTGTTTGTGTGAGAACTCTCTGGGTATGGCCCTCAGCAGGTTTTTTAAAATGAAGCTCTCCGTTGCTGTTTCAGGATGTGCTTTCTGCAGAAATCCTTTTAGCTCACGTTAGGTTTACATGATCTCCCACCTGTGAGGATGCTGCTGCCTCCACAGAGCAGCTTCCTGCCCTCTTATCTCCTCTGTCAGCCCTGTCAGATGAGAGTTCCCTCCCCTGACAGCAGAGAGCCACTTCTGCTGTGTGCTGCTACAGTCCTGTCCCTCTCACCCCTCCAGCTGACCTCCCTGAAAGCAAAGCTTGGGGAGAAAGCCCCTGGGTGGTAAGGGAAAGGTGTTTCATTTTTCTTGCTCCTCAGATGAGGGGAGTTGTTTTAATTATTCCACTTCTCCCAGTCCAGAAGAGTATCTAATATTAGGACAACATCAAAAGCTTATCCCTGCAGCAAATAATTTTTATTTTGGCAAGCTGGTAGCGTTTTGTTATCATTATCAAGATAATAAGAGAAGGCAGTAGATTTTTTTTCTCTGTGTGCCCAAAACTGCAGATTTCCATGAGGTTTCTGAAAGGCTGAATGAGCACAAACATATTTCCACAATTAAATGTGTCACATGCAGCAGAGCTAATGCCAGGCCAGGATGCTGACACTGTCACCACGGCATCTGCAGAACAGACTCATGGCTCACGCGGCATTAGTGCCATCAAAGGATTACAGAAATGTGTGACTTCAAACTAACCTACTTCATAAATCTTTTAATATGAATTTCACAAGAGCCCTCATTAAAATGCCATCATATGTGATGTAACATAGTATCAACCTTGCTGATGAAGAGCATTAAATTGTCTCTCTGCTGATGCTCCTACCTGTTGCATGGCCATCCAAAACTTGCTTTGGAGCAAATCCAGCTTAATTTGCACACCCACAGCTGCGGGAAGCAAAAAGAGGGGAGGATCAAAAGAGGAGCATGAAAGACAAATACAAGTTAGGAAAAGAGGAGTAAATATTTGCCCAAGGTGATGGGACAGAAATCACAACTGCAACCAATTCCAAGTGTGAATGATTAGCGCTGAGTCAGACTGCCAGGTGAGAGTCAGAGGGTTAACAAGGGACAGGAAAAGGGGACACTGTACTGAGGTACTGAGATTTCCCTCACACTAAACACTGTGAAGCTGAAAATAAATTAACAAAAACAAAATTAACAAAACCACAAAATCCCCCCAAAACCCCGCAGTGTGGCATGGGTTTTTGCCTTTGTCTTTTTCAGATTTTGCCTGGCCAGAATGGATGTTTGTGATCGCCCCAGCCTCAACTCCTATACCACGCAGCATCAATCAGAAATAAAGTAGGCCAGTGAGGAAGGGATTAATTTGAAAATGCACCTGTCTCAAGGGGGAACCACAGAGATTTAGATTTTTCCTAAGCCACTACAAAAGCACAGAATTACGAATGCCACTTGGCAGAAAGTGTCGATCACGAACAGTGATTCGTTACCTGGTCCCAGCCTCGTGCACGGTGGGCTAAGCAGAACTCTGTGTATGTGTGTTTCTTAATGAAGAGTGCCCTAATTTCCTGGCTTAATTTCTCTTCTATTCCCAGCACCATGCTCCTGAATTAAGGCATCGTTCCAGAGGAGAAGGAATGGTGCAGGGTCTCCCTGACAGCACAACCTGGCTGTCCCTGGGTAGGCTGCCCACAGGCACACACAGTAACCAGTGCAGTCGTGCATAGCCTGGCATGGTGATGGGGAGCAACTGGGCTCTGTGTCAACTAGCTGAATCCAAGAGCTCTGGAGGAATTACACCCTCAAGCAGGACCTTGAAATAGAAAATAAAGTGCAAGTGAGGGAGAAAAAGGAATACAGGGAGGGAGATCTGTAGCCTTTTTTTCACAACCACCAATATCAGGCGGATGAAGTGTTGCTGTTTCTACAGATTTCCTCGGAATTAGAAGGAGCTTCAAAGGGGGGAACAGATCCTTTAAATCTGAATCATGCCGTGTGGGTGCTTTTAAGCTAACGGTATGATCTGGTGCTCTAATTCAGATGGGTATGAATTAAAACTGGAGTATGCAATGGTATATTTTCTTGCTGCATGTACAGAGACCCTGGCACCTGGCATCAGCTCTGCCTTTTATACCAGTGTCCTTGTCACATTCCTACTGCTGGTACATCTCACAAGTCCCATGTATCAGAGGCACATTTCTTATCCAGCTCTCCCTGCTGTAAACTCAATCTGACTGCCTGTCTGTGGGGGAAAGGGATGATTCAGTGGAGCTGCACTGCCCTAAGCCTCGCAGAGCACACACCAGACTAGACAGAGAATGCAAACAAAGGAGGGAGGACAGGGCTGAGTGTGGCCTGGGTGAAGATTCCCCAGCTTCAGTGGGGCTATGGCAGGCACGGTTTGGCTGGGTGCCCCTGCTGACAAACCGGCACTCCACGACAGAAGGCAAGCGGTGCTGCTGCTGCTGAGTCCCATGGGGCCCACGCACCCGATTTGGTATGTAGCTTTAAATAAATTCATCCTTCCAAACCATCTCAAGGAAGAGTCATTCCCCTTATCAGAGCACATCACATCAATGGGACTGAGCATTACCCAGGACACACAGTTTTCATGAGACTTGGAGAGGAGTCACCTATGTAACCAACCTGGCAATGCAGACTTACTCAGGGGCTCATGTTTTTGGAAGTGGGAACACTTGGCCTCAAATTGTTCTTCAGAGATATCTTAGCCCCCTGCTGTAAATCCTTGCTTCTGCCCAGGAGGCATAAGTAGCATATACCCAGCCTGGACAGAGCTGCCTGCAACATGACACAGAAGAAAACCTGGGGGGTTGCACTGGTGGCCAGTGGCAGGGACAGAAAGTGGCAGCTACTGGCAAGAACTGTAAGAAACTTTCAGACATTCAGGTGACCTGAGTAAGACGTGGGAGGTGAGGAGAAGCAGGCCACAATCAACTCCCCCCAGTGCTAGTAACAGTCATCTGGGCATCTTCACACTGTTGGTGAGGTCAAGGAGAAAGGAGGAAAGCAGTGATTCAGTCTGAGACAAGGATGATGCTACAGCTCAAGTGAGAGGGGAAAAACTGGAATAAACTCCTCTGTGCTTGTTCCAAAGAATATCTGGTTGTTAATGAGCCTTTTTGCTCTGGTGGCAAAGGGTATGCTGCATCAGTGGGAAGATCTGAGGCCTGTGAAATGATGAGTGGCCGCTGCAGAGTCCCCAGAGATGCCATGGCTAATAGTTCCATTCCTACTCATATGCAAGTGACCTGTGCAACTGCAGCACCCCAGCAAAGCAATGAAACAGGAGGAAAAGCAGTGCTGAACACCTCACACAGGCAGGCATCTCCGTGTTGGCATGGTACCCAAAGCTGGGCACCACTTCCCACGGGCCAGCAAAGCAGCTCCCCACCCTGCCTGCAAAGCCATGGCTGCAGTGGGCCTTCTCTGGAGCTGGGCACTGCTGTTCACCGTGGAGATAGAGCCTTCCCCTCCACCTGTTCATCCCTCTGTTGAGCATGCCTGCTTCATTAGCTCATCCTCTGCTTGCCTCTCCTTCTGTCTGCACTCTCTGGCTTCTCTCTTTGATTACCGTATGTTGTTCTCATAAGGAGCTTTCCCCAAGATTTAATTCTTGGGCCGGCTGCACAACAAAAAGGCGTAACAAAGAGTCTCAAGATTGCATCCTGCAGAGTGCTTATCAAGATTTACCTTTGCCATTCACAACCTGTTTTCATGGCAGCTGGTCCAACGGTTAAATAAAACCTGTGATTCAAATGGAAGGTACCAGAACAGCAGAGCAGCCATGCCTGTACCATCCATTTGCATTCTCCTTTCCCTATTTCTGAAATATTTTTATTTTTCCTCTTGAGTCAGTAACTTGAAATTTTACTTTGAGTCCTCTAAAAATTTTATTTAAAAGGATAACTTCCAGACAAATCAAAATGAACAAAAAGCCCAAATCAGCCTGTTTATGATACTGGACCTGATAGAAGAGGCAGTTTAAGTAGATCAGCAAAAGAGTAATTATTGCAAATGTGAGCTACCGAGGTCCTCATCAAGATGGAGGAAGGCAAGATAGGGGGCTGATTCTGGGGGGGGGAGGCTACAGGAGCCCACGGGAGAGCACAGAGGGAACCCTAACAGAGGTAGTGGGCTGGATGTGGCCGCTTACTGCACCCCAGTACCAGCAGGGAGGGCAGGGAATGCCTGTCACTGATGGATGTCCCCACACCTGACACCGGACCTATGAGCACACTCTGCTGCACACAAAGGGCAGGGGAACGAACTGTGGCTCTTTCACCCACTCCCCTCGTCCCAACTACCCCCTAATAGCACCCCTCAAGTTTTCCCTGAATCCCTAAGGAAACAGACCCGGAGTTTTGCTGCCTGCCGTGGGCACCTCTCAGTTAAGTCTCCCTGCTGGACTCACTGCCTCCCCTCTGCCGCCTCTGGAACACCGGTGGGAAGGGGCTGCCTTTCTCCCGAGCCCCCCGGGTTCTCCCCCGCTGGCTCCCCATGGCTGCAGCCGCTCGCCTCGCTCCTATACAACAGCCAGGGTTCGTCCCTTCTCATCCCGACGCCTTTCTCTCCGAGTTTATTGTCATCAGCCGTAGCAGGGGAGAGATGGAGGGAGGGGAGGAACTGTGCAGCTCGGTGCCTTCTCTTGTAACCTGTGCCTGACCAATCTGCCTCCTGAGGGGCTGTGGGGAGCTCCTCCCGCCTGGCATCTCCTCACCCCTCCTCGAGCCCCCCGGCTCCTGGCACCCGGAGAGGGATGGCAGCAAGGGCGGGATGAGGGAGAGAGAGGCACTGACAGCAACTGCCCTTTCTCCAGGATGCTTTGAGAGGAATGAGAACCTCCCGAGCTCCTTCCTCTGGGTGTTTGGGAGCAGACCCTGCCTGCCTGGCGGGGTGACTCCTCTGCACTGTCTGTGCGCGTTCCTGTGCGTGTGCTGCTGCCATCGCAGATGTACCCCCAGCTGTCACTTCACCGCGCACAGTCGCTCCCTCTCCCGCCTCTCCCTCTCTTTCTCTCTCCCCCTATTTATTATTTACGGAGGATTACAGTCCCTTTCCCACGCTGTCATCTCGCTGTGCGGCTCCCCTGCCCTCCACGCGAGGCAAGCGGCTGGCTAGGGAGGGCTGCTGCCAGCTAGGGTCCACCGAGAGTCCAGCTGCGAACACAGGCACTTTCTGCTGGATTTGCTTTGGGATTGTACCGCGCTGAGAGAGCTGCAAGAGCTGCCATTCTCACAGGAGGGTCCCTTCCAGCCTGAGAGAGGTAAGTGAAGATGTGTCTCCCTTTGGCGTTTTTCCCCGTGCCCAGCTAAGCGAGGTGAGCGGAGGCTTCCCCGGGGAGGAGAGCGTGGGGCAGGGGCAGCGCGGTGTGCCGCACAGCTCCGCGCAGAACGCTCCCCTGCGCGATACTGACGGGCACCGAGCTCCCCGTACAGCGGAACGGCAGACCTGATGCAGAGCTTGTTCGTGCTGGTTCCAGTCCAGCTCCAGCGCAGGCAGCCGGGAGCAACTTCTCCCAGCTGAGAACGGCACCGGCACCTTTCTTTTCAGGTGCGGCTCTGCGGCTGAGGACGCGGTGCTGGGCTCCTGCTGAGCCCTGCCTTTTGTCCGCTCCTCGGGGCTCTGAGAGGGGTCAGCATGAGAGGTGCCACTCGCCTGACCTGTGATCTGGCTTTGCTGGCTATCATTTTGGACTCGGCTGTCTCAGTAAGAACAACCTAAAATGGAGAAGTGCGGACCAAAATTGAACAGGTTCGGCACTCAGTACGCAGCTTTAGGATCGGGGGGTGTATGTGTGTAAGTGTGTGGGTGTGTGTGCTCACGGACATGACCACAGGACACGGAGTGAAGGATGCCAAATCACAAGCAGAGCCAAAAATAAGTCCCAAGTAGCTTTCAGCATCTCCGCAGGCTGAGCCTGCGATTTCTGAACTTTTGGGTGGAAGGCACAGCACTGAGGGGGGTGGGTGAAACACAGCACAGAGGAGCTTCACAGCCTTTTCCAGCCCTGACTGGGAGGAAGGGGTGAGGAATGAGGTCCCAAATGAGCCGAGGTGAAGCGCACTGTGGATAGGGGTGCATCTGTAAGCATTAGCCTGTCTCTGTGTGTGTGTGTGCATCCACACATGTGCACAGACACGTGCACACACATCCCACACAGGGCATTCTGCCCCCTCCTCCTCCCTCTGCCTGACCAGTTCATTGCTGTCCCTGCATCTCCTGCTAATTAAGAGAGACTCGTTAAACTGGAGCTCTCCCGATTTGGGGAGAGAGGATATTTGAAGCTGTTGCTCCAACCAGGTCATGACCAAGCTGGGCCCCAGGCCCACCACGTGGACTGCCAGGTAACCTGGATGTGCCACATCCAGCACAGCCCTGATGGGAATGGCAGCGAGCAGGATACAGCACTGCTCTGCTGCTGGTGTCTGACCTGCCGCTCAAGGATGGAGAGAGAAATTAAGATCTCATTTGGGGAAGGACTGGAGCAGCTGCTATTGCAGGGTTTAGAGAAGGAAACCTTTAAAAGACAGGGGAACCCTTAAAGGCACTCAGCGACTTGTCCCAAAGCAGGGGACATTTCTAGCAGTGAGGAGAAGGGAGCCTTTCCAGAACTGCAGACAATTTTTCCTCTGAGCTTTGTCACTCAGGTCTGTTGGGGGGGACAGGGGGGGTTGGATCTTCCTCTAAGCGCTGTGGGCAAACAACATTTGCAAGGGAATTATTCCACATGAGCAAAAGGCTTGCGGGAGTTGTCTCCCTGTCAGACATCAGCGCTGCCTCTGTTAGTGCATCCTGTCCACTTGGAGGAATTATGGCAAATCCTGAGCAAAGGGGCTGTTTGCAAAGAGAAAGGGGGGAAGCCTTCTTATGTAATTTTTATACCAGATCACAGCTTTATCCTTTCCTCCAGCAAACTGAATGTCACATGCTAGCAAGGTGCACTCTCAGCTCAGATATCTTCAAGAGTTACTCCAGCTTCCTGCCCTTCCTCTGGCTTTTTTTTTTAAGCCTGAGGCAGAAAGGATTTTCTAGGCTCTTCTGCACCACAGAAGCCTGATGAAGGCAGACCTGTGTCTCAGCAGGGCTGGGAGGGTCAGCAGCAGCACGGGGCCATCAGGATACCTGGCCAGGAGCATTCAGGGAGCAACAGAGGCTGGAACAGGATGGGGAGAGGCTCAAGCCTGTGGGAGGGCATTTCTGGGTAGTTCTTCGGTGACTCTTCAGGCACTTGCCTGTTGCTGATTCAAAAGACAGAGCAGGCAGCTTCCTTCACTTGCCATGTTTGGTTACAAGCAGCTGCTTACACTGCTTGACAACTGTCCCAGTGCTGGGTGGCTCAAACCATAACTCAAATGACCATACTGGGATGCTCCTGCCAGCTGGGTAGTGCTTCAGCATGCTACACCATGACACACGCTCAGCTCTCAGTGGAAAGAAGCGGGAGTGGGAGTTCTGGGATGTTCCTCCTGCTGCAGGGAAATACCTTGTCACACAAACCTTATTCCTGCTGTGGCTTTACCAAAATGCTGGCTCACAAAAAAGCTTTCTGTGACTGAGGGTATGATAACAGCAAGAAGATGTACATTTTTTTCTATAAGCCAGTTCAATTCCAGACTCAAGAGATGGAAGGAAAAGTTACTTCACCCGTGAGGGGTTGGATTATGTGAAAAATATTATTCACACTGCAGAAACAAGCAGTTGAAAGTTAGGAAATGCTGCTACTGGAGGCAGCGTGCCACTTGCACCGGGTTGCAGTCCTGACTGGTGGGATCACGTGCTGTATTTTCATCAGCTGCTTCATTCAGGGAACTGGCTACATGGTGCTCGAGGAGTGAAGCAGGGGGCCGTTATTTTTTTTTCTGGGTACTGCAAAATGCATGCCTGTTTTATTTGTTTACTGCCTGCCAAGCAAGCCCTGCAGGCAATACATCACTATTCATTGTCTTGTGGGGTTGTGAAGCTGTTAGCTGCTACAGTTGCCTCGCAGCTGATGATAGAGGATTTATGCTCCTGATGAGGCAAGAGAGAGTGGTTGTTTTCCTGGCTTTTGAAGGGAAAAGAGACTTCCCCTTTTAGCCACACGGGGAAGGAGCAGCAGGTGCAGGGCCAGAGCCTGGGACCTCTTGGCTCTCAGTGCTATTGAGTCCTCAAGGCTGTACCAGTTTGCTGGCTAAGCTGCCAGCATTTTGGAAAACAGCTGTGAGCATTCAGCAGTTCTGCAAAATGGCCCCTAGGGTCTCGTGTTGGGCACCCGCAAAATTAGGAATGCACAGACTGTGGCCTCCTGCCAAAACTGTGGTTTAATGTTTAATTCTGTCCACACAAAAACAGCCTTATTTATTACAACATCCTCATTGTTAGCTTGGGTATCGTGTGTCCTTTGCACTGAGTGTGGGACGGGATCCTGTGAAAAAAAGAAACAGCACTTGGTGGGGTAAGAAAAGGCAGTGCTGTGCTGCATCCATGCAAGTGGCTGAAGGAAGGCTGGCCAAGTATATGCTCTCATTTAGGTCCTTGGCTGTGCAAGCCTGTTTTATCATATGGCAACGTTTTTCTTCTTTTAATGAAAATGGCAATTTCTTGGTTATTTTTTTATGAATGGGAAAACAAGAGACTGACTGTTATTTATGCCCTGCAATGCCCCACTCCCATCACAGGAAGGACTGAGACTAAAATTTACAGCAAAGCCACACAAGTCAGAACTTCTCGACTGACTGCAAGCAAAGGCTGCTCCTTGGAAGACATGCCCTGCTACCACACTCCTCCTCACTTCAGGGAGGCTGGGAAGATTTCTTCCCCATGAACCTCTCACACAAGGGACAGAAAAGCAAGACCTCACCCTGAATCTGGAGATGAGCTGTTAGAGGCACCTTGGCTTGGCACTCATCTCTTGGGCTCCCTTTCCCCTCCTGGTGAGACTCTCTAGTGCCAGTGCTGCCCAAGGCAGGGTGTGGTGCTGCTGTGACTGTGCTGGGGGGTACCTGTGTGGGGGCAGAGGGGTGAAGGTGGGCCCTGCTCTCCACACCACTCCCATCTGGTGATTTCGATGGGATGTGAACTTTGCCATAAATGTGACTCTTGTGTGGCTGCAAACCCTATAGAGAACTAAAGTCACATCAAATTTGCAGACCTTCCTCAGCCTCAGCAAGCTCTGCAGCATGAGGCTGGGAGCTGTGTGCTAACCCTGATGCATCCCAAGATCCTGGCTGGAGCTCTGGGTTGTGAGAGCTGTCACCACATCTTGGTGAGCTATTGGCAATGTTCCCAGCTCGTAAGAGTAATTGTGTCCCAGAGATCCACAGGCACCCCTGGAGCTGAAGGCAGCAGCCCAGATCCTGTGCAGTTTGTGTGGACTTTGCAGGGTTGCCCCTCTTGGATGCTCTGGGAAGGTGATGGGGGGTGATGGAGCTCCAGAACAGCTCCAGGCTCTTACAGGCAGCACCAGCACCCTTGTGCCACAGTGACAACCAAGTGAGACAGATCCCTGCAGCTCACTAAGGCAGAAAAAGGTCTCCTCCAGAGTCCAGTCCAAATGCATGGTGTGGGAATGGTGAGAGCCAGCCTTTCCTCGGGAGGTTTGCCAGGAGCTGTGTGCATGCTGGGTCCCTGATCCCCTTATGATAAGAGTTCAGAGGATTTTTACTGCCAGCATCTTGTGCTCTGCCCCACCACTGTGCAGCCATGGATGGTCCCTGCCCCTCTGGACGTGCCCAGGGCACAGCCTCAAGACACCTTAGTGAAGTTCTTCCCTTGTTCCAGTGTTTTCTACATCCTCTCTCTCCTCCTGCTCCAGCTGCCAGAGTGACAAACCACTACTCTGGTGGCCAGTGGTCTCATTTTGGGTGCCTGGCACCCAGGGAAGCACAGCCAGGGTGGGGAGTGGGGAAAAGGGGAAGGGATTCTCTCACTCAGCAGCCTGGGTGGCAGCAGTTCTCCACCATGCTGTCTTCTTCACCATAAGAAAGAAAGAGTAACAAGAGTGAAGCACAAGGAAGGCCAGTGAGCTCAAGGGCCCAGTGTATTTCAAAATGCAGGCTATGAAAAAAGCAAAGACAAGTTTTTGGGCTAGTGCAGAAATGAATGATGGGAAACAAGCAGGTGAGGGGCATTCTGTGTGCAAGGGATCACTCAGGCTTGCAAAAGCCTGCCTCATTTCTGGAATGAGAAACCACAAGGAGAAAGGCTTATGGCTGAAGCACCTTGGCCCCTGTAAGATGTAAAAGGGGTCTCTTGGTATTGATCTGGAAGCCCCTTGATTTGGCAGTCTGCTCATGCTGTTCAGCACACATCTGGCCTAGTGCTGCAGGGACAGAGCTCATATTGATTAAAAACTTACATTTTCCTATCTTGCTCCTTAATTGATGCACCTCCATCTACTATTCCGTGCATGTAAATGTATCTCTTATCTCAGACAGGCTGGCACCTTCCCTCTTAAAGATCTGCTGCATCCTTTGACTCTAAATAAGAGACCCAGGGAAGGTACTGAGCCATGTTAAAATTCTTGAGCCCTCAAAGAATCCTTCACAAATGTGGGCCCATACATACCTTCCTTCTTGAACAACCCAAATAAATGTAAGAAAGAAAATCCTTTGGGATTCAGAGCACTGTCCAATCAAGAAGTGCAGAAGATACCTGTGAGTGCAGCAGTGATGGGAATGAGGACCAGAGAACCAGGATTCTCCCACCAAGCTCTCTTCCCTGCCTGCAACCTTTTCCTGGTTGTACCACCCACCCACACCCCCGGGGTAGGCTTGCCAGGAAGGGGGGAGCAGCATTTGAAATGCCAGTGAGCTGGAGGATGCTCGTGGGGTGTAGAGGAGGAACTGGGAGCAGAAGGGCTCCCTCAGACCTGCCAGGTCAGGAGTGGCTGCAGTCTTTCTGCCAAGGGACCGAGCAAAAGGATTAAGGGCCTGAGCTACCACTGACCATGGGATTAACCCCTGCAGGAAATTAAAGTTGTAGAGAAGGCTCTTCACTCCACAGCTGAGAGAAAGAGAAAAACTGGGATCTGGATTAGAACTGGCAGGGCTGGTGACAAGCCACCACCCACAGCCAACTGTTCCCGGCTGGATCAGAAAATGTTATCTCAACCTTCATGTAGAACCCCCCTCCACATCTCACTTGGTTACCAATTTTTGCCAACAGTGTGAGAAGAACAAAAACATCACCCTGTGGCAAGAAAAAAGAGGAGGAAACTGGGTAGTCAGCTCACGTGTCCCTCCTCTGAGCCCCTCTCCCACTCCCTCACCCGCTTCCCTTCTCAGCTGCCTCCGTTTTGCAGGAGGAAACATGCACGTGGTCTGTCGCGTTCAGTGATACTTGGAGGAGATGCTGGCACACACATGGCTGGATTTCTTCCTGTCAACTGCCCCCTCAGCTCTCCTCCTGCTGCTGCTCTGGGCCTCCTCCATATGCCGCACTCTCGCTGTGCTGGGACTTTCCTGTCACTCCTGGTTGGATATCCCGCTCTCTCCACCTGCTTCCACAGCTTCCCAAGGAATTCCACATCTCCACAGCAATCTGGGTCTTTCCCCAGCAGTGCTACCCTCCCTGTCTCCCCTTCCCATGCTCTGCATTTCTCAGAGGATTTGCTGAGGCTTTATGCCCTTGGTGTTTCCAGCTCCTCCAGAATTTCCCAGTCTCATTATTGTGCATTGGTCAGGGAGGCTTGGGAAGCAAAGAGTGTTTTCTGCTTTAGGTATGGAATGAGGAACCAAGAAAACTGGCTTCTCTCCTGTTATTGCCACAGGCCTTTGGGAAAACCTGGCCAAAAATCCTTTATTCTGTGTAACTTTGATAAGGCCTACAAATACTCTCTGCAGGACAGGAGAGCATTTACAAGCCCAAGTGCAAACGCTGCACTTGACAGCTTTGAAAATCCTGAGTGAGTGGGGAACTGATGTGGACTAATGATGAAGTATCAAAAGCAAGGCAGCTGAAATTTCAGCCAGCCAAAATCAGCAGCCAGTTTTACCTGCATCATAGTTTACCCCTCCATGAAATGGGGAAAAAGTTGATCTTCCTTGGAGGGTCCTGGGGAGGAAACATTTTTTAGGAAAACAATTGGCCTCAAAAGAGGTGCCTACATTGACAATCCAAAAATCAGAAGCTTTTTGACCTTTTCACATCACAGAGAAAAGGGTGAGGCTTTTATTCACACCAGGCCAGGAATGTGGCAGAGTCCCTTACAAGACCAAGTGGGTTTCACACTTTTTCTGCTTTACAGCTTTCTGTACGATGTGTTTTGCTCAGCTGTGATTGATCACTGCAAGTCAGAGGGCACTATTTCTTCTGCAGCTGGGCTTCTCGTATGAATTTAAAATGTGCTTTCCATTGATTGTGACAGCACAACACTAATGAATCTTGAACACACGTGTTAATAAATCAGCAAGTGCTGCAAATGAAGCCCCCAGCTCTTTAGCTTGGAAGCTCACTGGGGCAGTGACAGGCACTGGATGTTTCTACAGCACTGCTGAGCTTCTCTGCCACCTCTGAGTGCTTCTGCATTCCAAAGAGACGACAAATGAGGGGCTGCCACTGAGACAATGTGACCTCTTGTCATCGATAATTTGCACAACTATCAGGTCTGTTGGGGGACCAAGAAGGGGTGAGGTCTCCATGCCATCTAAAGCCACTCGTGGTGCAGTAGTCAGGCCACACAGATTATGAGTCTCTGCTGTCACCTGTCCCCCTGCCAAGGGCAGATGAAGGAACATGCACAGAACAACATGCTTTAGTCACTAAATGCTGAGGTACCACTGTCCCCCTCCATTATGGGGTGACAGCAATAAAACACCAATCCCAAAAGCAACCAGGAAAGGGGAAAGAAAGAAGATAATCGCCTTAAAGCGTCCTCCATGCCCTCCCTCACGCTGCTGCTTTTCTGATAAAGGCTAAAGCAATTCAGCACTGGAAAGGGGAAAGGGACTTTGCCATCAAGGAGAGTGTGGGGGAGGGATGAAAGTCTGTGCGTACTTTCTGATAATTTATTGCTGGCATCTGTTGCAGTCTCTGCTACCTACCCTTCTGTAATATAGGTCACCCACATGCCCTGCCAGTGCTCATAAGCCAGGCTGTTAACGGAGTCTGATCCCTCAGCCACGATCCAAGGGTTAGTGCGAGGGACTTGGAGGGATAATCAGAGGTTGCTGGGCTCTGTTTGTGACAGTGTCTCACCCTAGTGACACAGTCACCTGTGTCTCCAGCCCCAGTGCTGTCCTCTGGAGAATGGGATAGATTTATCCACCTACCCAGAGCAGAGGTACTACTGGCTCTTACCTCAGCCTTACTTCTGGGGTCATTAAACACAAAATAACACCACCTACAGCTACGGTAAGAGCCATTCATAGAGCACGTGGCAAGCTCTGGATAGAAGGTGACACAGAATTGGGAAGAGTTACTAAGCCAGCATGTGGATACAGTAAACTGAAACCCTCCCTGCTCTCCTAGCACGGTCCTTGGGACCCTCCCCACAAAAGCTACAGCGTTGGAGTGATACTGCAAACATTACTGGTGTCTGGGCACAGGGAACTCAGCACAAGGCAGCAATAGTGCCTGCTGTAGCTTTTAGGCCCTGGCAAGTGCTGCAGAGTCATTACAATCCCCTCTGCATCCCCCCCTTTTTTCCCTCCCCCTGCCCCCAGCAGTAGGGTTCACTGTTCAATCTAATTAGGGGAATCCTCATTAGAGAGTCCTCTAGAGTCTGACAGCAGGCCAAATGTCCAAGTGGCACTTCAGCTCGGTGTATTTTTGGCCACTGGAGCCCATGGGCCAGAAACGGATGATTTCATTTCGTTGCTTTGAGCTGAAACTAAAAAAGTTGTCTTTTGCTGTCCTATTTGAAACAGTAATAAGAAAAGGCCATCATCAGCCCCACAGGCTACCCTGTTTTCTCCAGAATCTGGAAAGACATTGAACTCCAAGCACGTGGAAGAAAGCTCTGGACACTGTGCCCCATGGATCACAGGGCATTCATGTTGCTCAAGGGAGAAGGAACCATCTAGAAAGTCTGTGAGAAAGGCTAATGCCTGGTTTGTGGAGCCCTTGGGTGACCTGAGAGCATTCAGAGCTCCAGCAATGCTGACCAGCCTTGAGCCCCCAAACCCAAGCAATGCCAGGCAAGTTCAGAACAGACGGCACGGTGCCTCTCTCGTTGAGTTGGGGGCATAGAGGGAGCACTCCTAGGTCTGGCAGAGTCCTGGCTGCTGGAAAAATCCCTGGCTGGCAGGCTGAAAGCAGCCAGACAGATCTGGTGCTGCTCTGCAGAGGCTTGCAATGTGGGCAGGTGTTATTTGCCCCAAGATTACACGTTCCCAGCGCTGCACTGGCAGTGAGTGCACTTGGCCTGGTGCTCTGCAGAGCAGAAGGCATCTCTTGGGCCACAGGAAAACTGCTAATTAAGTCAGAATTCAAGACAAGTCAGAGGAAACCTTTAAAAAAGAAACTCTTAAAAATCCTCTCTGCCTCCTTGCTCTCTCCTGACTGTGGAATATTAATCACTAAGGGTATAATGTTCTTATGGGCAGTAGATGCGTAGGAGAAACTGGTTTTTTTTTCTGGATCCTTGGAATTAAGATTTCTCCATGAGCATACTTCTTCAAGGCATAAATGCAGAAGCCCATTGACCCTCACCCTTCAGCAGCCAAGAACCTCTACGTATTCCAAACCTACTGCTCTGCCACCTGGGCATATGGTGTGCTTGGAGAGGCAGGCAGCTTTGTGGAAGACATGGAGGTTAATAAATCTGGGTTACAGAAGAGTCCCCGGCACATGTGCAAGCCCAACTCTGTGCACACATTTGTAAATGCAAGCTAGATCGGTGACTCTGTGCATTTGTACACGAAGGTGGCTGCTTTTAAGTCTTGGAAACACGTGGATGAGTGCACACAGGGTGGCTGCTATCTATGGAGTGGGGAGTGTGGCATATATGTGACATGCTTTAAAATAATCTCGGGTTTATCAAGGCCCCTCCATGTTTGTGCAGGAGACAGCATTAAAGCCTGAACAGGTGTTAATCACTATGCACTGTAATAAATTCTAAACATAGGGAAAAGGCTTATTTATACATGGCTGCTCCTCCCACCCTGCACTCTCTGCTTGAGCCTCGGTGCTGCCTGAGGGAAAGAGGCGCCCGTGAGGTACCAGAAACGAGTGCAAGAGCTGGACCTGCCCTGCTGGAGCAGGAGGAGCTGGGGGTGGAAGCCCTGACCCTGTCCCCATCCTCGTGCCTGGCAGGGTGTGCCAGCCCTGCCCTCGGTCCCCCACTGTCGCCTGGGGACAGCGTGGATGAATTGCACAGAGCACGGTGGGACAGACACCGGTGCACGGCCTGAGCGGGGGCACGGGCTGAGGGGACATCACAGAGGGGAACCGTGTCACAAAGCACCCAAGGAAGCTGGTTTTGGGGTTGTTTTTTTTCTTTTTTTTTTTTTAAATTGCTTAGCCCCCCTAATTGGAACCAAGCCAGCTGATACAGATGGGGTGTTACAAAACAGAGCCAAAAGGCAAGAGCACAAGGAACAGAGCTATCTATAACCCTGACAAAGTTAGATGGAGTGAAGGTGGGGAAGAGGGGAAGGCAGAGCATGGCAGGCGGCTGCCCCTGATGCTGAGAGCAAGGACGTGATCATTTGGCAACAGGATTTGGAGCTGATCGACTGGCGCTATCCAGCAGGCAGATAAGGCTCTGTGGCTGTCAGCTTAACTCTGCCGTTTATTCCAGTGCTGTAGGGAGTTAAATAGAGCACACGGAAAGCCTGCTGCTGGGGAGTGAAAGTCAAGCAGGGAGAGGGAAGGAAGAGGCTGTAACTGGGCAGTGGCCGGGTGGAAGTGGCTGCAGGCAGAACCCCTCCAGGTAAGTGCTTGTGGCTTTTCATCCTCCTTTTCGATATGGACAGGCGGGGACAGGAGACTTCAGGGGTGGCATTTAGGATGGAGACGTTTCTATGGGGGAGGCTGAAAGTCTCCTCAGTCGGGTCGGGCGCAAGCACCGAATGGGGACAGCTATTTGTTGAGGCTTCTCCTTCAGTGGGGACTGCAGGGAAAACAGCTCCAGTTCAGTTTGGGGAGCGGGGGGCTGCAGCGGATGAAGGCTGAATTGGTTTCTGTACCCTGAGAGGTATTTGGTGCATTGGCATTTAGATAAATGATCTAAATAGCCTTGCAAATGTGCTAGTCTAAGTACTGAACCTGCTCATAATTTTCATCAAGAGGCTAATTTTAATATCTCCTGGTGGTTTACATTCTCATGTAAAATAAATCAGTCCTGGGAGCCTGGGGGAGGGTAGGCACCTGGCACGTGTGTGGGGAGAGTGTCCTGGTGGCAGTGCAGCACCCAGCTAAAAGAGCCGCTGTGGATGTTGTCAGAGCCCCTCAGAGGGGATGGAGAATGGCTTGTTTCTGTATTCTGGTTGAAATGTGTCCATCTAACTGCTGCTGCAACTGTGGGTGAGAGAGTACGTCAGAGAGTACGCAGGGGGACAGA
This sequence comes from Aleadryas rufinucha, assembly GCA_013397815.1. NCBI lineage: Eukaryota > Metazoa > Chordata > Aves > Passeriformes > Aleadryas > Aleadryas rufinucha. Next base: position 75,779 of record VZTH01006200.1, read on the forward strand.
AGGGTTCGTGGTGTTTTCATTTTTCCTGCCTCCCTGTATCCAAAAGGGAAGCGGCAGGGAAGTTGAAACCTGTTGTCAGTCACTTATTGTCAGGGGAGAGTTTATGGTCTTTGGGTTTCTAATTAAACTGAGGATTTTTCCTTCTACTAATTAAGATGCAATTCCTCTCTTTTCAACACTCCCACTCAGTCTCCCCCGCCTCAGGTCCTTCCTTCTCCTTCTCCTCCGAGGCTCGCTCGCTCTTCAGCTCCTGCAGTTGCTGCAGTGGGAAATCCCCAAGCTGAAGCTGTGCTGCTCTAGCCACCACATCCATTTTACCTTAAACCAGACAGGAAGTGCTGGTAGGGAATACAGCATGGGGGGGGAGTGGGGAGAGGAGGAGGAGGAGGAGGAGGCGGGAGAGAAGCAGCTTGGCAGCCGCTGGTGCCCAGCTCCTGGCGAGCCCGAGCCGTGCGTCAGGCAGAGGATGCACAGGTGGCACCAGCCTGCGTGGAGGGGACAGGAATGAGCCAGAGCCTGCTGCCCTGGCAGGGTCACCTTAGCAATTCATCAGGTTAACCTTGAGCGTGAGCCTAATGTAGCTACCACGGCAGGCTATTCAAGCACAAACTTCTCCCTGGCACTTAGGTGAATCGGGTTTTACTTCTGCGCTGTGAGGTTCAGGATGAATTAACGTTGTGCCTCCTGAAATATCCTCCATTTCTCCTCCAAAACAGAACTGGTGCCTCGAAGGCAAAACACGAACTGGGGAGGGGAAAGGACAACACACACAGCCCGTGTGCTGCACCCAGAGAAGTGAATCTCATCCGCTCTGCTCTGCTTTCAGACCCTTCTTTTCTGCTTTTCCAGGACCTGGCAGGCAGGCTACAAGGTCATTCCTGCTCCCTCTGGGGCCGCGTGCCAGGCTGGCTGTTGGATGTGAGGACACGCTGGAGAAGACAACGATGCTGCCTACAAGTGCTGGCCACCGGTGGAGGAGCAGGTTCCTCATGAGGTGGCAGGAGGCTTGTCGTAAGTAATGCCTGCTCAGGTACCCAGTACAGCATTCCTGTTTGTCAGGGGAGCGGGAAGAAAATAGGTCACATCAGGGTTAAGAACAGGGGAGAGGGACAGCTAAGAATGGAGATGTTTGAACTAATTCCTGATTCCTTTAGAGGCCAGGCTAGCTGGGAGGGAGAGTGATATTCTAAAGCTGAAGATGGGCTTAAAGTGGGACAGCGAGTGATGATTGCTTCTGAATTCCAGTGGGCCTGGCAGGTGAGAAACAGCACGACAGACACCATCGCACAAAGATCCACCCCAAACGGTTCTCAAATCAGTATCCTAGAAGCTGCACACTCCTCTCTGGGGCTGGGGTTTATACACAGGCTGCTGAGCAAGGCTCCCAGCTCTTCACAGCAAAAGTCATAACAGATTTTAGAAGGAAATGCAGGATGTGAAGGCAGAATTCTCCTACTGGGCACTGCCACATGTAGTGAAAATCAAGGAGTAAATAAAGAAGCTCTCTTTCAAATTAAATTGTAAACGTTCAGCCTGTGCATATTCCCAGTGGACTGGGGCAGCTGCTGCAGTACCCCTGAGTGCAGAGCAGGCACTGCTAGGGTGATGTGGGGCTTCTGGGAACGTATCTTCATCTCAGAGAGGCATCTGGGGACCATGGCAGAGTGAAGGGGACACTTGGAGCGTGTCCCTCACTACTGCATGCCCAGGCACCAAGCAGGTCTGTGGTTTCCCTTGTTCCAGTCCTCCTGATCACATTTGGAGCTGCAGTTGTAAGAAGCTGGGGGAATTATTTGCTTCTCCAGAAAACAGGCATCTTTGTAATCCATCCTCACAGACCAGACTGTATAAATAATTTATAATGAATGCTACTGAGTCTTGGCTTAATCTGATATACCTGGATCAGCTTTCTGCCACCTACTAGAGTCACCAAACACCCCACAAAGTAACTTCATCTTCCCCAAACACAAACCCACTTATTACTCATCCTTCTGTAGGGCTGGAAGACAGCTTCAAGTTCTGTCTATTGCTTCCCTGCCTCTCTTGCCTGTAGAGCTGCATCCTAACCAACACAATGAATTCCCTGGCCTCAGCTCACATCCTCGTGGATGCACTTCTTACAGGGAAATGAAAACGAAATCAGACTTTCTCTTCTCTGTGTGATTTTAGTCAAATATTTCCAAAAGCATACAGCAATATATGGGTAACAACAAGACATTTTTGGCATATCCTACATGGCTGCAGAAGCCTGGCATGAATCCATTTCCTCAACATAACCACAGCCAGCTGCCTGAGACTTTGTTCCCGCCAGCCACTGCCAGCACACACACACTGGTGGAACCCCACAGCCACCCAGCCGGCGCCGGAGGCGGCCAGGCATTCTGAGAGATAAGCCCTGAGCAGAATGCCACCTGTATAGCGTTACACACGGGCTGCTCTTGCCTTTCTTGGTGTACAAAGCAGCTAAGTGCTATCTCATCATCACAGCTGCCAATCTATTATTAATACCGGGCTTTTGTTAAGCATCCAGGAAAAGACGGGGTCACTTGAGTGACTCATGGCTCTTTCCCTTCCCCACTCCAGCTCCCATTCTTTTAATTCTCTCCCTACAACAAGAGTGTGATGTATTCTGAAGAGAATTAAATATCAGCCAGCCAGTCAATACCTGTACTGCAGTAGTCCAGAGGCTACAGTCTACTTTCATGGCAATTTCTGCTGTGGGCCTCAGCCTATGCATAACAAGAAAGCACAGAGGTGCTCAGGGTAAAGATCTGTCTTGCATTTCACCATAAAGATCCATAATTCTCCTTAAAAGAGCACATTTATTGGCATGGCCTGGGCTGATGTACATCTGAGAGCTCAGCTGTAGGATAGTAAAAAAATGATTGAAGAATTGCAAAAGACGGATGAAATAAGAGAGAATTGATCTGTTATCTCTGAACATTCATCCCCTGGTCTTTAATAAAGTCATACAGCTTAGGATTCAAACTGGATAGTTCTCCCTAGACTACCAGTCCACAAATCTGCCAATTCTCACAAGGATTGCTGGGAACACAAAACCTGCCCTATGCAGGATGGCAGGGTTGGACTATGAAGGCACAACACTGATGGAAGCAAGGTCGATATAAAAAATGTGCTGTGGGTCAGAATAAACTCTAGGGACTGGCACAAGGGAAGAGAGGAAGAGCACGGCTGACTGCAAAGCTGCTCCAGGCAGAGCTGCTCCAGAGCATGGGTCTCCTTTGGCTCCCTCTCCTGCGGCAGTCCTCTCTCAATTCCTTTAGGATTAAGGAGCCAAACACCTGCTTGTTGGTTCTTTGAAGAAAAGCAGGACAGAAGAACCTGATTTCCAGTTCAGGAAGGAATGGTGAGACAATAAATGCACCCACTTCAGCTACCATTCACCCCTGAAAAGGTGAAGCAACCCAAGTGACTGCCTTCTCTGAAGAAAAGTGAGAAAGGGAGAGGACAGGCATGATGTACAGACAAACCTGCTTCAGTTTTAGTCAAGTGCTCAAACCTGTCACCTTAAAAACTGCGAGGGAGCTGAATTTGCTTCCCACATTGAAGAATAGTGGAATTCATTGTGAGATCTCAATTCCACGAAAGGCATTAAGATGAAGGATGCAAATGTTTTACACAGTCTGCTTAAACAGAACTCCCACTCCTCTAATGACAGGAGGCACAAAGCTTGCTTTCTTGTTGATAATGCTTCTTTGTCACAAAAATGAGAGTTTGGAAAGCCACTGGCTCCGACAGAGGGTTGGTAACTAGTGCCCTGGTGCTGCAGGCAGGATCTGGACCCATGTCTGGAATCCAGAGCAGCTCTAAAAAATGCTGATTTGTGGTTTGTCCAACCTTAACTTTGAGATAGTGCAGGAGAAAGGGTGTGTGTGTCAACCCTTTTTCTTTTGTCAATTACCAACCTACACTTCTTTTCCTCATTCCATTGTTGTGGGCAGCGTTGGTCAGAGGAGATACTTTTGGAGCTGTTGCTATGGGATTCAGGAACTGTTTTGAGAACAATGGCAAGTACCAGGTGTCCAGTGATTTAGGGACTCCTTGTTACTTCTTAGCAGTTTTCTTGGTCATCCAATGAAGTTTCAATGCAATTCATTAAAAAGTGGACACAAGGCCCATATGACTGTGAATATGGTAAGCAAACAATACCCTGATTTAGAGTCTCAGATCTGAGTCTTACCTATCACAAACATTAGGATTCAAACTGCAGGAGCACACCTGAAATGTAGGTTGTTTTATTTTCTTTTTTTTAATGAAGTTTTTAATAACGTATCTATTTCTGAAAAATTGGAACTTCTTAAATATACCTGGTCCCTCCTCTGTCTACCCTGACTGTTTAGAAAGAGTTGTCCTTTATCAGAAGTGACACCTCCCACCACTCTCTGCTCCATTCTCCTCTGACAGGTATCAGTGCTCCACTATCTCTGGGCAAAGCCCTCTGGGATGCACTCTTCTGACTCTGTTGTGAAACTGGAAGGATATTTACTTGCTTGTTCATAAAAAAAAAGGCTAAGAGGAAAGTCATGCTGTCAGGATGCAGGCCAGCAGGAAAGGGATGTAGCTGTGAGGAAAGTCATTACACTGTAGGGCACTGCAGTGAAGAGCCCTGCTGAGAGGGTTGTGTTGTGGTCGGTGGTGGGTGAGGATGGGAAAGCACTGATCTAACCCATGCCCTCTTTCTTCCCTGCTTTTCACCTACCAGTGCTCGGCTGCTGGCTCTCACTATGTGCTGCTGAGTCCTTCTTTGCTTGTCCTTCCTCCTGCAAGTGCAACAGTGGCAACCTGGAAGTGGACTGCAGTGGCTTGGGCCTCTCTTCCATCCCCTCAGACATCCCCACAAACACCAGGACCTTCCTCTTTCTCAACAACAAACTCAGCATCCTGCCAGGAGCAGTGTTTTCCAACCTCTCTGCTCTACAGAGGCTGGACCTATCCAACAACTTCTTGGACCAGCTCCCTCAGAACATCTTCAGCGACCTGGGGAACCTCACGGAGCTCCAGCTGAGGAACAACAGCATCCGGGCCTTGGACAAGGACCTGCTACAGCACACGGCCCTGCTGCGCCAGCTGGACCTCTCCATCAACGGCCTGGCCCAGATCCCTTCGGGCATCTTCGACGACCTGCCTGCTCTCCGCTCCCTCTCCCTCAGGTCCAACCGCCTGCAGAGCCTGGACAGGGTGACCTTCGAGCCTCTAACCAGCCTGCAGCAGCTCCAGGTCGGGGATAACCCCTGGGAATGCGACTGCAACCTCCGGGACTTCAAGCACTGGATGGAGTGGTTCTCCTACCGAGGTAGGTGCTCGCGCTGCGGGAGGCAGGAGGAGGAGGAGGGCTGCTCTGCCACGGAAAGGCAAGCAAAGGCAGGCAGGGGACAAACAGGGGCACACACAGCTGGCAGCTCAGGCTGACCTGAGTGACAGGTACACCTGAGTGACAGGTCTCAGCCAAAGAGCATGAGGACCCTGCTACCATTTAGTGCCACTGCACCTTCATGTAGCAACACTGCCAGTCTGTGAAGTCCTCAGCAGCCCTAGATCTCCTATTTCTCCTTGTTTTGTTTCTAATCTGAAGTGTTACCTGTTTTTTTTTAATCCTGAGAGAAGAAAGAACTTTCCTCAAGTAACATTAAAATTTTAGGATTATGAATTCACCTTGCTCTTTCTGCCTAAAGAGAAGAAATGCTTTTCACACTTGGAAATAACCATCCCATTCTCTTTCTTAAGCTGAGAGAATTAGAAGTCAGATTTGGCTGTAAAGCATCAGGTTTGCTGCCAACAAAAGAACCCTAGGAAACAGTGACACTTAGGAAAAACACTGCAACTAATATTGGAGAACCCAACCTACAGCTCAAATTAACAAGCCAGGCCCCAAGTCAGACTGGCTATAAAATCATCATTACAAACCGAGCGGTTTTTGACAAGTTTGTATTTCCAGATTTCCCTTGAATCACAGAAGACTAGGAAGGTACATGTCACTTATCAGGAATGCTGATGGGATGACGTGCTTTCAGGAGCTGCAACTCAGAGAAAGATGGCACATTTTACAGGAATGACGACTGAAGGCCTGACCTTCTGTTTCTGGAACCAATGAGTAGGAAAGGGTCTCAAATCATGCGGATAGCAACAGTCAGCTGTCACATCCCTGCTGATCACAGCCATGCTGCAAGGAGATTATCTCTGCCTGTGGCTACACTGCAGTCTGAAATATGCATTTGTGTGAGCAGAATCAAACAAGCATACGAGTGCCACTTCCCACTTTTTTTTTAATTTGTTTTTTTTCTTGACTGCCATATCACAAAGTCAGTGGAAAGCACACAGACATAACTTTGCTTTTTTTCTTCCCCTTCCAAAGAAATTGCCCAGACTCACTCAAGCATTTGTTCCGACATCTGTCATTATTTTCACAGAGATGGATTAGATGTCAGAAGATGGGATGTGTATCTGTTGGGTTTTTTTTGAGAAGATACAGCCTGGTCCTATCTTGTTGCTTTAATTTCTCCTTTTCTGAAGTGGTTCTGCTGACACTTACATAACTCACTAAACAGTATGAGGCTGACTTAAATGGTTTCAGAGGGCTTTCATGTCTTGGCCTGAGAGATGCCTATGCAGATATCATGCACCAGGAGCTCTGGTGTCAAACCCACCCTAGGCAGAGGCACACTGCCCAGCTGACATGGTTGAAGCTTCTGCAGGGAAAATACTTTAGCAGGCGTGAATGGAGGAGGCCCATGAGCTCACCCTGTCTGAGGATCTAACCCTGCTGCCTCTGTGTGGGGAGGAAGCTGTGATTCACTCCTGTTATCTCTGTTGGAACAGGTGGGAAAATCGACCAGCTGGCCTGCACCTTGCCCAAGGAGCTGAAAGGAAAGGACATGCGAATGGTGCCCATGGAGATGTTTAACTACTGCTCCCAGCTGGACGACGAGAACAGCTCGACAGTGCTGGACAATACTGGCCCACCTTGCACTAAAGGAAGCCCTGCTCCTTCCAAATCTAAATCAGGCCCAGAAACAGAAGTGGAGCCCAGTGTGGGATGCCCTCAGAAACAGCGGTACAGGCCTGTGAGCGTGCGCCGGGCTATTGGCACTGTGATCATTGCAGGGGTGGTTTGTGGCATCGTTTGCATCATGATGGTGGTGGCAGCTGCCTACGGCTGCATCTACGCCTCCCTCATGGCCAAGTACCACCGGGAGCTGAAGAAGAGGCAGCCACTCATGGGTGACACAGAAGGTGAACACGAAGAACAAAAACAAATCTCTTCTGTGGCGTGAAACTGTTCTAGGAAGGAAGGGACAGCGATGAAAAAAGGTACCTGAGAGCAGTCAAGCATGGGGTCCTCCCAAAATACATCTTCCCAGACAGACTGTGCTATCGCTCCACTCACCCAAGTAGTACAACATGCTTCTGGGGGGTTCAGGGCACCTGGCTCGATTTCTTTTCCTCTGCCCCAGGCCCATATTGTGCCCTTTCACCCTTGGGCCCTCCCAGACAAATAAAGTAGAGTCAGACCTCGAGTGCTTGCTGTGCCTCATGCCCTCGCACAGAGCTTCCCTCACATGCCTGCTGCAAAGGCAGCTGGCACCTTCTGGGAACCTGTGTCATCCTCTCAGCTTCGGTCCTGAGTCGTCCTGTATCCTGTCAAGGGTTCTCTGCAAACAGAGAGCAGCTCTGTGAGACCTTACGTGGGGAGCAGGACACCAGAAGTGTCCGTGCCTCACTGTCAGGTCACTGCCCTTGTGTGACAGTAAGTTGCTGCCTACCCTACAAATCAGTGCTGCCAAGATTACATCAGAAGGGAGGCGAGGTCCCTAGGGTAGGGCAACAGCCAGTGGGAGATTTCCCTTCTCACTTTTAGAGGAGGGAAGACACCTGTACCACTCTAACACACTGCCAGGGAGCACGGTGTCCCTCTCTCTGCTCCTGGCCGAGTCCAAATGTTTGAGCTGACACACACGTCACCTGCTGTAGGTGCACAGGCACAGAGCCATCCTCCTGTACACACACACACACTGACTCACTCTGATCCCAACACGCACAGCCAGTCCCAGTTCCAGGCATCCAGGCAGCCCACCTGCCCGTGCAGAGCTAGCACACGTGCCCATGCTGACCTGCCCTCTGCGTGCAGCCATGGATACATTCAGCCACTTCACCTTACCCTGATCACAGCGCAGCGTATCACCTTCTGCTTCAGACAAAAAACACACACACGCCACTGAGGAGCAACAGAAACATCTCAGCCATAGTGCAGAGCCAGTGGAAACTGGCAGGAGAGGATGGAGAGAGGCAAACTTACTGAGATTACAGCACCAGTCTGTGGAAATAAGTACACAGCATGAAAAAAAAAAAAAGAAGGCGTGTTCTTATCTATTTTATGTCTTCTCTGATAAATGGAGAGGGTAAGGATATGAAGCCTCCATTTAGAAATGCTTGATTGGCAGATCAGAAGTGGGTCATCAGGAAAGACTAGAGGAGGAGGTGGCTCACCAGTAGCGTAAGCCGTGCTGAGTAGTGTGAGCCATGGGGAAGGTGTCAGGGGAAGAAGTCACACAGCCCAGGAGCTGCCATGGCTGGCACAGGGGCCAGCACGGTGTGTGGAACAGGGTGATGCAGCCAGGGTGACTGAAAAGAGTGGGAAGAACACTGAAGGGTCTTTAGGAAGCTGGAGCACAGCGTGGCACTTGTGGGAGAGCCCAGGAAGGGTCTGGCACGGAAGGCAGCAGAGCCCACATGCACTCCCTTCACCATCACTGGGGTGTTCAGTGCCACCCACAGCTGCACCCCAGTGTACCCACACACACAGAGCCGTGCACACTGCCACTGCCACACAGGGTGACCTCCCCCAACCAGATTTTAAAGCCCTCAGACTGCAGTGCCTCCTATTAGTCTTAGCTCATTCTGACCTGACAGGGAAAAAAAAAAGTGAGAAGGGGAAAAAAAAAAAATGAAAGGAACTCAACATAAGGACTCATTTTGTATCACTGGAAGTGGGATAAAATGCTGTCTCCAGGGGAGAGCGCACATTGCCATGGTAACCTGCTCTAACCCGTCACAGTGGGTATTCCTGGGCGAGGAAGATGACACCGGAGGTCGTGCTGCATCCACAGTGCCTGTGGATGGTGTGATCCCTGCCATCAGGAAACAGGCTGGCAGCCAGCCCAGCTTTGCAGGGTGTTTCGCTAGCAACCCGTGTTCAGAGCCCTGCTCGCTCTGCGGGTGGACCCTGCCAGGGCACCTCGCCTCCTGCTCCTGCTCCATCTGAACCCCAGCGCCGTCGGACATCCCACAGCCCTCCTGCTCGCCGTGACTGGGTCCCTGTGGATGCAGTGCACGCTGGCTCCCCATTCCTTCTGGTCCCAGACAAGTGGTTGTGCTGACCCATGGGCACACGACATCATCAATCGAAGCCTGGAGTGGCAAAATCCCTCCTGGTCTACCCAGGGTGACCAGAGTCAAGGAGACAGGATGCTCTGGACTGTTTCAGCATGACTTCCCTTCAACACAGGGATGCGTGGGACAGGAGAGGATGTTCTTCAGGGAAGCAGAAGACCAGGCTGCCACGGAGGAAGAACTGGGAGAAGCAGTCAGCCCACCCACCAGTGTGCGCACACACTTTCCCCCCCGCTTCCAGCACACTGTTTGTGGGGAAGAGGAAGAGAAGGAGGGGGGCTGGTGAGATGTGAGGAGGAAGGACTCTTCCCCCATGCACTGTACAGCCACTCCACCCATCCCATCTGCTCCAAGTGTAGCCCGCTCCGAAGGGCAGGACTGGTGCACTGCGGACTCCGTATGCGTGTTGCTGCTGCTCCACATTCCCAGCAAGCCAGGACTAGACTCTGCCTGCTGGATCCAAACCTCTCCCCTCCAACCTCCCTCTCAGGGGAACTTCTCCCTTTACCATACTGGACTCCGCAATCATACTTGAAATGGGACTTGAGTCAGAGCGGTATATTTATAGATCTATATTTTACTTGCATCAAATAATGGTGACATATTGCACAAAACAAATGGGATCTATATATGTGTGTGTGTGTGTGTGTATGTGTGTGTGTGTGACAAGAGAGAGACTGTTTTTAAGGGAATAGACTAGAGGTGAAATGAATGGGAAGAAGGTGGGGGACAATGCAGGGGTTGAGGGTGTGAAATCCTCCTTTCCCTGCACCTTCCCTGTGACTTCCTCCTGCCCTGACCAATTTTTCTTTGTTGCTAATCATATTTTCTATATCCTGTGTTGTGGGGCTGGTGATGACCTTGCCCATCCTTTCCTTTTTTTTTTGTTTTAATTTATACGGCAGAAAGTCTGGATTTATCTCAACCCTAGACAAGGGACTGCTATGTTTAGAAACCCACCCAGCAAAGAAGACAGGAAAGGGGAGAACTGAGTGTTGCTGGGAAACACGAAGGCTGGCTATGAGGAGTCCCACTGGAAAGCAAATACTCTGCTTGGCAGGATGAGGACCTGTCCTTTTACACGCAGAGCAGAGTGACAGGGTTCGCTGGGAAGTGCCCTCCTCATGGCACTGTTGGCACAGAGGCTCTTTCTCCGTTCCCTAGCACGCCTGGAAATCAGGCTGTGCTGCCCACAGGCCCTGCAGGGAACTCAGCATCCCGAGTGGGCAGAAATGAGGCACTCCTAAGGGATGCTGGACACAGAATGAGACCCAGTGCTCCTTGTGTGCCCACCCAATGGGCTCCCCTGGAGTGTGGAGACAGTGGCTCCTGTTGTCCCTGCAGGCACGGCTGGGCGTGGGAGAAATCCCCCTGGATGCACCCTTTGCTGAGGCAGGTGCTCCAATGCCTCAGGAAAGGGTCTTCTAGGGCTGGTGGGTCCAACACATGCCAGGGCGATGTAGGGCTGGCAGGGCCACCAGGAACACCCCTCCTGCTCCCCTTCCCTACACACCCACCTGTGGGACAGGCAGGCACATTCCTTGCAGGGAAGATGGCACTTGCAATTCCTTTTTCTTTTTTGTTACCGTTTGAGGGAGAGCGACAAGATTTTCTAAAATGATTGAATGGAGGTTTCTTTGGCATGAGACAGAAAATTTTTAAAGGTATATTATATTTCTGGCTTGTTGTTACAGAATAATAATAAAGAATGTATTTTCCTATGCTCCTTCTTGTTTAAATGAGATCTCTGACAGCAGCATTCACTCTTTCCCTATCTGCTGGAAAAGCAAACACCACAGGGATACAGCCAGCCAAAGGAGAGAGCCCCTCAATTCCCACAGGTGTATCCTTGTCTGCACACTCTGTTTGAAGCTGGAGTGAACATGCACACACCCACTGTATCAGTGTAAATCAGGGTAAGACTCCAGGACTAAACACACAGTGAGTCAAGGTGAGACCCTAGATCTAGAAACACACACGCAGAATGCTCCAGGGACACAGCCAGGCAAGGGTGATTGTGTAACAAGGATAAGATACTGTGGCAATCAGCTCATTACATAAAAGTAGAAAGGGCCAAATTAATCCCTAGTGTAAGAACGCAGGAGCCAATGGAGTTATATTCAGGTCAAATTTGATTCCAAAAGCTTTTTTTTTTTTTTTTTAATTAGAACATAATGTAACAAATAGGGAGCTATGGGTTCCTACATCTCCAGATTCCTGACCCTCTTGAGCAAGGTTATTTCGAAGTGGATGGAAATTGCTATCTAATCCTATTGCACCCCCAAGTACACAAGCTGTTACCCCTAGAGCTAAAAGAGTCTCCACCAGCTGTTCCCTGGCTAGGTCTATCACACACAGCTAAGAAGTTTAAATTCCCCACTTGGCCACTTTCAGTGCTAAGCACACACAATTCATCACATTCCCCTGCTGTAAGAATAAGCTCATCCTGACGCATGTGGAACCGCAAAGGATGTTAAACCCCACCACAAGCAAACCCTTGTGCCACTCTATTCTCACTGCTACACTCAGGCACCCTGCTCTGCTCAGTCTGATCTTCAGAGAGAAACCAGGAGCAGGACCCAGCTACTCTTAATCTGCTCACAGCTGAGGCATCTGTTCTGCTGAAAAGGTATGTGCTGCAGGGGAATCACCATTATTGTTTAATAGCATGGTGTCTATGACACATAGTTTAATCTAATTTTGCCAGGTAGGTAGAGGAGTGCACACAGATACTACTCAGCAGTTCATATAATACCAGAAACACAGAGCAGAAAGAAAGCAAAGCCAACACACTCATCTGATGACTCTAGGCTTTTTCAGTTCATGAACCATCTGGGAGCAGGCTGCTATTATCTGCAATTTGATTTATTATAATTTGATTATTATTTGATATTGACAAACGTGTTTGCCCTGCTTACATACCTACTCATGCACACACACAACGCCCTATATAACCATGTAATTCTGTATATAGAACATGTAAAATACATAAAGTAGGATTCCTCCTCAGTGTCTCGTCCATCAGCAGCCCACTGTGCTGGCTGGAAGTGTTTGCTAGCACTGATTGGAAGCACAGCTCAGAGGGTCAGCTTCTATCCTCTGACCAGATGAATCCAAGTCCCAGCACGGCATTTCTGAGGACCAAAAGGACTTCCCTCCAAGAATAAGGGACAATACAACAAGCATTCACCAATGAATACGGTTACAGAATGAAATGTGAGTAAATAAAGATTCCCTGTGTCATTTTGGGGTGCTCTCCACATCTGTCTCAGCCCTGGAAACAAGGCAGCATCCTCACAGCTTTTCTCCCTTTAGAGAATGGGGAAAAGCACCCATCAAGGGCCAGATCTGTCCTTCCCACAGCTATGCTGTACTGCAGCCAGGCAGAGGCCATGTGCAGGGCACCTGGAGCCAAGGAGAAAGCAAAGTGTGATGCTGATAACAATCCTGCCCCGCGTGGAGCTTCTGGGCCAGGACAACAACGCGCTGCTCTTTGCTGGGGGCTCCGAGCGGAGATTTCCCCCTTCACATTCGCTTCTTCTGAGTCCTAACTTGGGAATAAACTTGTTTGTTAGCACAGCTGCAGAAAATCAACTGGGAAAGGGCACTGCAGGAGCGAGGAAAGCAGGTATTTCATGTGAGGGAACACGCACAGACCATACCCTGCGATATTCCACCAGCTCCCCGTAAAGCTCCAGGGAAATATGCAGAGCAACAACAATGCTTTGCATTTCTATAGTGCTTGCCTTTGGCAGCTCTCTGGGAGCTTGCAAACATTAATGAATTCACAGAGGCAGAGCTTCAGAGAATATAAAGGCCAGAAGGGACTTTAGATCATCCAGCCTGACCTTCTGTGTATCGCACGCTACTTGGAAATTGTGTGGAAAAGAACCACAAACATTATTTGAGGGTGGCAGAAAATGCCTTCCTGTGAAAGGCTTAAAGAGCTCAGTCTGTTTAGCTTATGAAACAGAAATTAGAGAAGCTATGTTGTAGAAAGACCAACAGTGAGTACTGACATGCAGCTAAGTCGACTCTTCCAGAAAGGCATCCACCTTTGATTTGAAAAACATTCAAGAAAGGGAAAAATATTGTTTCCCTTGGTATCTTATGACAATACCTATTCATGCTCATTGTTAGCATTCATGTTTACTAACTCATTTGAATCTGTTTGGTTTTTCTGTCACAGTTTTTGTTATTCTCTCCCCTAGATTAAAAAAATAAACCTTCAGTAACCAGCAGCTCTCTCTGTGGAGGCACTTTATACTCTAAATCAAATAATTTCTGTCTTCTTTTAGGTACAATAGGCAGACTGAGTTCATTAAGTCTTTCACCAACAGCATTCCCTGACCTCTGGAACAACACTGTAGCCTATTGTCACACTGCTTCCAGTTTTTTCTGCTCCTTTTAGAAGTGTTTTCCACATTCACCAGTATCTGTGCTCTATATTGTAGACACTACATGACTTTTGCCACTTTTCTCTACTCCTTCCCACCAAAGAATATCTCACAGAACACTCACTAGGCTGTGTGAATATCATTCCTACTTTAAAGATGGAGGCAAATGGAAATGCTAGGACAAAACCCTAACAAGTAATTTTGAGGGAGGCAGATTATGGGTAAGTGGTTCTGATCCTACTCATAACCACCTTTACAGTGGTATAAAATCAGTGCATTTTAAACACGAGCCTCCAGATTTATGCAATTCTTGACAAGAGAAATTCTAGCCCTTTATTTAAAAGGATGATCCCCTTCCAGCATTTTCCACTTCTTCATCCACTCACAGCCTCATATGGTTATTTTTCACATGTTTTTCACTGGACATAAATGTCTTGGATTCCCCAGTTATTCCTTCTCTCTCCCCCTTATTTTCATCTTCATGTGACTGATCATCCCCTTTTCAGCGAGTGCCTCTGACCAGCTGCTTCTCAGATTCTCCCTTCTCTGGCCTGCTCAGCTGCCACAAAACACACCAGCCCCCACATCCCCATCTGCTTTTTAAGGGCTTGTTGCCATAAGCAGGGGTTTTTCTACTCACCATTCTTTGCAAAACCCAAAGCAATCAAGAGAAACCACCACAATGTCAAAGGCTGAGAGAGGGGTTTAGGTCAGCCCCAGCTTCTGGCCTCCCAGGTGCTGTGCTGGGGCTTTCACCTGCACTAACAAATGTATTTTTATTCAGCCATGACTAAAATCATGGAGTGTGTGAACTACAGGGTAAGAATGCCCAGACTTACCCAAGGGGAATGCTGCACTGAGTGGGAAGTTCCCTGAGTGTTGACCTTGCTTGCTGCTGGTTTTTGTACTGGGACATGGTGACACCAGGGACTTCAGCTGTTCCCTGGTCAAGGGACTACAGGCTAAGAGTCTCACCTCTTTCTATTCAAGGCACCACCACTTTCTTACACACTTTTCAAGCTCCAGCTTAAACCCTTTGTCTTCATACCTCAGATTCTGGGTAGAGCTGCATTACCCTAACAGATAGAAACCACTTCTAGTTTTGCACCCTAAGTATTTTGCTGGCCTGTCTATACTACACTATCTCCACACAACCATGTGATTTAGTTTAAATGTGCCCCCCAAGATGCACTTATTGCAGCAATTCTATCTGCCCTGGCCTTGGCTGCACGTGGTTAAACAAGCTGGGTGCTCCCAGGTTCCTCTCACAAAGTCAGACTTCCTTTTCCTCTCGTCACCTGCCCGTCCTGTCTGCTCCTGTCTCAGCCTGTACTCCTTTGACCAAAACTGTGACACAGCCTAGAGGAGAGGTCTCATAGGGCTTTGGGTAGGAGCATCAATGTATTTTCCCACTGGGAACACCTCCCCAAGTACCAGCACAGCATTTGTAGAACAACTGCATCACACTGCGGCTCACCATCGTCCTACCATCACCTAACACAGAAGATCCCAGCATTTTTCTTCCTGAGCTTTCTCAGGATATGTTTACCCCTAAGTCTATCCAGCTGCTGCTCAGCAAGGTTCTCAGGACAGATCTTGGTAGATGACAATGCTTTCCTGGGTTTTATGTGGGCAGCAGGGAGCAACACAGCTTATACTCATGATCCACACTGAGGATCCTCACTGAGACTTGGCAAAATTGGCTCAACAGCTCCCAGAAGGCAAGGACTGCCTCTAGTCCTGCTTGCTGTGCTCTCTGCCAGATCTCTCAGAGTTCCCAGCTTACAGAAGATTTCTATTATTAGTTGTCAAGCAGATGACCTTGTCTGTCGTACTACCGAAATTCATTCTGTTTCTGGTACTCCTGCCAAGGTCAAATAAGGCTTTCTCTACAATATCCTGGTACCCTGTACTAGCAATGCCTTCTAGTGTTGAATCATTGGGATACTCCCTCACTCCCCACAGCTCTCTGAGCCAGGGTCTCAGGTTAATATTAGCAAGGCTAATCCCATGGGCCAGTAACAAGCAACCTTTGGCTAGACTTTGAGAGGTGATCTTGCTGCTGCTGTCTTCCCAGATTGCCTTCTCCCTCCCTGCCCCTTACAACTCCTCTGCCTCATTTGATCTTCTCCAATCTAACTAATTGTTTCTTATGTGGCATGTATCAATGCTTTACTGAAATACAGAGATGAGACCTTTGAAATATCTTTTGCCTTCCAGGAAAACAATCATCTGAAAGAAAGCTGTTGGCTCGGCCTGGTGTTATCCAGCCCTGATAAACTCACATAGCCTGACTTCCTTTTCCCCTAACTGCTTGGTAGTAATTATATTTTCCTTGAAGATCTCCTCTAAAGTGCTACAAACATTGCAGAGGTCACACTTGAAAGTCTGAGACTGACAAACTTATTTCTCGTCCTTCTTTAATCCTAACTGCTGAGTTTTCACTTCTCCAGGCTGCATGGAGTCACCACTGTGTGCAGAGCTGAAAGAAGCCCTCTGCTGTAAATGTGTGTTTCCACGTGCCAGAAGGCACCCAGGCCCAGAACTGTGAGTGCACTAATCAGCTTGAGCTGCTTATTCACAGTAGTCAGCTTGTTTCTTCCCCCAAGGGTGATGTTTCTGTCCTTATCAATAACTTGGGCACAGAATCTTCTTTGGTTTTGGCTCAGACTGCAGACTCCTTGATCCCAACTTCACTCTTATTGACCAGAAGCGGCCCTACTTCTTCTTCTTTCTTTTTTTTTCAAACAGCTGAAGAATATTAAGCTGTTTGTTTTAACCTCCTTTGCAAGGTCTAACTCAGCTTGATGTGTAAGCAACCCTCACTTTATCCCTACCATTCTGACCTCTGAGGGAGGGCAGGGCAGGGCAGGGCAGGGCCTTCTTTGCTGTCTCTCTTTTTTCCATTCCACACAGCCTCTCTGCAGAGCCAGCTCAAGCAGTAGCTTGTCGTGGCAGACAGATGGAAGGCAGGAGAATCAGGATCCTCACAGAAACGGGGGCTTCACACTGTCCCCAAAATCTCAACTGCTCCCTCTCCACACTGCAGACTTTGCACTGCTGCCTGTGAAAGCAGTGCCAGGAGCCAGCAGCAGAACACCCTGCACACACTGGGCAGCAGAGTGCAGAGGTGCCATCTAACCAGAATTATCTGTGATCCTGTGAGTGGGGTTTCTGTATCCCAGTGAGAGAAAGGAAGAGAAGAAAAAGGTGTTGTGAAGGGAAAGGTATAGCAGTCAGAGTCCCACTACAAAGCCTTATGATGGGGAGATTTGTGCCTTAGGTGACAGGGCAGCAGCAGCAGAAGAATTTGGGCTGAGTTTGGTGGTTAAAAGAAAGTATCTTAGGAGGAGGCTGGAGCTGTACTCAGATCTGCTAAGTTTCTGTGGCTCTCACCCTGCAAAACTTG
Organism: Aleadryas rufinucha; assembly: GCA_013397815.1. Classification (NCBI taxonomy): domain Eukaryota; kingdom Metazoa; phylum Chordata; class Aves; order Passeriformes; genus Aleadryas; species Aleadryas rufinucha. Next base: position 92,993 of record VZTH01006200.1, read on the forward strand.
TCTGCTTCTGCCTTGTGGCTGAATTTAAGCTAAACCATCATACAGATGACCTTTGCCATAACCTCCTCTGCTGTGACATTTACCACCTTCATCCTCACATCTCCAGACTGTCCACGTGACCCTTTTCAGCATCTCCTCACGTGGCTTTGCTCCTGTGCTGAACTGTAGGTGCTAATGCAGCTCAGGACATCAGCTGTACCTGTGCTAAGGCTACAGACAAAGCACTTTACTCCAGGTACTTTAGATAAAAGGCATGGGGCACTGTGGGGATAGGTGTGAGCAGGGTAATGAACTGGCCTTGCATTCACACACAGATTTAGGGGGTGTCAGGGCTGCTTGCTTGGCTGCCTGTGGATCTCCACACAGCTCCAAGTGGAAGGTCTTGCTCCATCCATGACCCTCGCACTTTGTCAGCCCCCCTAAATACCCACTGCTTATTGACAGCCCCTGCACTCTGGGTAAAACTCCATGGCCACGGGGATCAATCCTGTACCTGCCTGGAAAACACCACAGACAGGAGTAGGTGCAAATTGCTCTGTGCTTCTGAGTGTCTGTGCACGTCCCCAGCGAGACGTGCAGACAGGGATCCCAGGGATGTCACAGCACGCTGCAGAGGAGCTGCTTATGCATGCAGAGACACACATGTATGCACAAATCACCCCACACATCGTTTATCTACACATCCAACATGCTCCCACAAGCACCCTGCACAGGGATGCAGGGCCCTGCTGGTGCTGGGCAGGCAGGAGTTAATGGAAGAGAGGCCGGGAAGGAAATTAAAAGCAAAAAAAAGTTGAAAGCCCAGCACATGATTCTTCTCCTATCACATCTGTGAATCCTGGAGCGCAAGAGTAATTGTCTGCAATGAGTCAGACCAAAAGGCACAAGGAAATGGTTGCTATGGCAACCCATGCACTGCTCTAATTCGGCTCAGAATTAAAATGATATCAAATAATTTGCAAGCAAAGGGAACATGGCAAAGGCGCTGGGTGCCAATCTAAAAAATCCAGCTATATGCAAGTCCCTCCTGAGTCAGTGTCAAGGGCTCTTTTTGCTTCAAGAGTGACAGCCACAGCAGTCAGAGGAGCTGTAGAGGTGGCAGTGATAGATAACCTTAGGCCAGAAGATTTCTGCTGTGCACAGGCAAGAACGGGGTCCTGGGCTGGAGCTGCAGCCTGGAACAGGCTCTGGGGCTGAGGATGTCCCGGAGAGATTCCTCACCAGACCCCAAACTCATTGCTCGCAATTTTTTGTTGGGATCCCATTGAGAAAATTCCCTGACAGGGCTGGTGAGGGCAGGGCTTGGGCACAGGAACCTACCCACAGGACCTGTGCTGGGTGAAGCACTGCCTGCACGGGCTGAGTGCTTCACCCTCACTCCCTTAGTGCTTCTTCCCTGGTGAGTGGTGCAGTGCACAAAGTCAGGCACTCAGCAGAGCCTACAGAGAAACATTTACTCTACAGAATTGGCTGTTGTCTTCGATTTTTTCCCCAGACAAGGACTCATCCCAAGGCAACAATGTCTGCACACACAGGGAGGAGGCATGGTCCCCGTGCTGAAGATCTTACAGCCNACAAGCACCCTGCACAGGGATACAGGGCCCTGCTGGTGCTGGGCAGGCAGGAGTTAATGGAAGAGAGGCCGGGAAGGAAATTAAAAGCAAAAAAAAGTTGAAAGCCCAGCACATGATTCTTCTCCTATCACATCTGTGAATCCTGGAGCGCAAGAGTAATTGTCTGCAATGAGTCAGACCAAAAGGCACAAGGAAATGGTTGCTATGGCAACCCATGCACTGCTCTAATTCGGCTCAGAATTAAAATGATATCAAATAATTTGCAAGCAAAGGGAACATGGCAAAGGCGCTGGGTGCCAATCTAAAAAATCCAGCTATATGCAAGTCCCTCCTGAGTCAGTGTCAAGGGCTCTTTTTGCTTCAAGAGTGACAGCCACAGCAGTCAGAGGAGCTGTAGAGGTGGCAGTGATAGATAACCTTAGGCCAGAAGATTTCTGCTGTGCACAGGCAAGAACGGGGTCCTGGGCTGGAGCTGCAGCCTGGAACAGGCTCTGGGGCTGAGGATGTCCCGGAGAGATTCCTCACCAGACCCCAAACTCATTGCTCGCAATTTTTTGTTGGGATCCCATTGAGAAAATTCCCTGACAGGGCTGGTGAGGGCAGGGCTTGGGCACAGGAACCTACCCACAGGACCTGTGCTGGGTGAAGCACTGCCTGCACGGGCTGAGTGCTTCACCCTCACTCCCTTAGTGCTTCTTCCCTGGTGAGTGGTGCAGTGCACAAAGTCAGGCACTCAGCAGAGCCTACAGAGAAACATTTACTCTACAGAATTGGCTGTTGTCTTCGATTTTTTCCCCAGACAAGGACTCATCCCAAGGCAACAATGTCTGCACACACAGGGAGGAGGCATGGTCCCCGTGCTGAAGATCTTACAGCCTATGCAGACAGCACATACACCATGGAAGAAAAGGAAATTGCTAAGGTCCAGCCAGGGTGAGCAGAATGCTACGAAAGATGCCTCCCATGACTATTTTTAGCATTCTTTTGAGGTCAAAATAGACTTATTTGTCCCTCTTGTCCCCAGTTACTGCCTACGCATGGAGTCTATATGGAGTTCTGCAGGCAGATGTTGCTCTCTCTGCCTGTTCACTGACCCTGCTGGAGGATAATCAGCTCTGAAAAGGCAACCATGTGGCCCCAGCACTGATGCCAAACCTTGATGAAAGGCAAAGTTTGTGAGACCAGAGCCAGTGCAGAATAATGCAACCACCTCACAGAACAGCTTGTGTGGGCCCCAGAAACACCCCAAAAAGCAGTCTGTGTGCTTACAGGTGTCCCCCAGGGCTCAGTGGGTGGATGCAGGGTGCAAGAGACATTGCTTTTGGCACACCAACAGCACCATGCCATGAGGATAACGTGATACTGGAGTTGTGCCTCAACCCTTAGGCCAGCCAAACGTGTACCCACTGGTAACAGCCCCCAGACAGATGTCCTGAGAGGTGGAGATGGCACTATGGATGCTAAAAAGCTTTAGCACAGAAACTTTCCAGCTTTCTGCAGCATTTTATGAGGCTGCAGCATTTTGTGAGAGCTCTGTCCTTCCCATGCAAACTATTAAAAACAACGCTGTGGGTTTTGGAAACCAACTTTGCTATCTCACACCTGCAGTTGTTTGTAGGATTGTTCTGATCCTGACTAGAGAAATATTTTGGAATGGGTGTTGTGAGAACTGACCAATCACCCTGGGAGGTGGATGACCAGAGGTCCAATGACCTTACACCATGTAAGAATACTAAGGTATAAAACAAGCTGTATATAATTAAATAAAGAGACTTCTTGACCTTTTCTTCCTGGACCAAATCTGTGTTGGTTTTCTCTCCGTCCTCACTACAACAGCGATGGCACAGCTGCTGTCAGCACTAAAACCAGCAGCATTTCTGCCCTACAAATGCCCCTAACACTTCCCATGACTCAGTTCCAGGGCACAGCCCGTTCAGATGCCTCTGATTTCGTCGGATCAAAAGGATGAGTGAGAAACTTCTCGGGCTTTGGGGATTGCCAGGAGGGGCTGGCATCAGGCACAGACCAGACACAGCAGGTGATGGGCTGAAAACGAGTCGTCTTCCTTCTTTTTATCCACCCTACCACTGCATGCCAGGGGGACCATGATTTCCATAAAGGCACCTGGTGATGCCTCAGGAACTCACAGAAGTCTCTGCATTGAGACAACTTTGGCACAACCTTCGGCATGAAAAGAGGGACAGCATTCCTTCTGAATACTGCAGAGCACACTCAAGAGATCAGCTACCCTCATATTTTATATGGGTATCTTAATGCTGCTTTCTGAACAAGCCTGGTGAAATAATTTTAATTCTCCAGTTTATATGCAGCTATTTCCATGGAAAAGGTGCTTATGCTATTAGAGCTTATTTCTGTGCATTTTAACAGCTTCTACTGGTGCTACTGTCACTTCCCAGAGTGAAGGTTGAAATGTTTTATCCATCCAAGCAACAAAACTGTAGGAATACAGAATTGTGTGTAGATTAGCTTGAAAAGATGCCACAGCAACAGTCCTGCTGAAAAAGCCACCTGCACCTCCTGTTCCTGCTTGCTGGTAGCAGACAGCAGGTAGCCAAAATTGGAGACCAAGGAAAAGAAGGAGAGACATCAAACTGGCCAGGAATTGCTTTTCAAATGAAGAGCTTCCATCAGACTGATAGAGGCTGGATTTTAACCAGAGGTAAAATGGCAAAATTGCTCCCCATTACCTACTTTTCAGACTGATTGATTTCAAATTCTTTTGAAAAAAACAAAAATCAAAATATATTTTTAAAATCTGCTCCTGCTGTGAGTACAGAGCTCTTCCGAAAATACTGGTCTTGATAACTCAGTGTCCCAAAACCCTGTCTGTAAAACAGAGACAACATTTCTCTTCTCTGCCCCTGGTTTGAGCTTGCCTAGGGCACTCCCCAAATCCATCTGTATGAATTGCTGGTGCCATGGGATAATGATTTCACTGTGGTCCAATTACTGCTGGTAAGAACAGCAACTTCCAATACAAACAGAGGAGAGAGCTGTATCAAACAAACCCACATCTCCCAAGTGCCCATCTGGATTATTTTCACTGGGCACCATGTGCATGCCCCATTGCCTGCTTCCCATCCCTGACACATGACAACCATGGCAGGGAACCTCACCCTACCTGTCCCTGCTGGGACTGGCAGCCAGCTGACAGCCACAGGAGTTGAACAGCAAGAAAGTCAGGCAATGAAAGAGACGTCATGCACAGCCCAGAGTGACAGCTGAACTCCTGCACAGATTCCAGCGGTTTCACTGGGGCTTTAAATCACTAAAAGCTTCTGTCAGCAACTCCATGTGATTTCTGCCTTGCAGCCTGAGGATCAGAAAGCCCCAGGCTAGTGACTCACGGGAGGGAGCAGATGACAGTGCTATCTGGGGCAGGACATGGCTTGGGGAGAATGCCATCACCATTCCTTATTTCTCATTTCCAACGCAGTTAGTGTGCGTGAAAGGTACTGGACTGACATCCCACGAGAATAGCTGCCTTCTAATTAATTATAATTAATCATCCAGGCATTACTTAATGTTTGCACAGTGCTTTGAAGTGCCAAAGCACAATAAAGCAGGTAGGTAATATTCATTCCAAGAAACAGGTATAGTCAAACCAGGGTTGCTGTGTGGCTTCCCACCAAAGAGACCACACCAACTCAGCTCACACGAGTGGACCCTGCCTTGGCTCCACCATGCCCTCCAAGAAATCTGTGTGCACACTGAACCCCTTGTGCACCCCTCCCAGCCCCAAGGGGGAAGGACAGGGATGGATGAAAGGAGGGAGGGTAGGGCAGGGCAAAGGGCACTGCTTTTCCCTCCTAAATTTGGTCATCTCTCCACTTGGAGCATGAAGGAGCATCTCTAATGCCAAGAGGAGCGGCTTGGACTCCCCCTCAAACCCATTCTGGGATTTCCCACTGAGGTAAGACAGACTGAAACGGGAGGAAGGAGCTCCTTGTGCTTCCCCCTCCATCCCTTCTCTCACCCTCCAGACTGTAACTCTCTAATCCCATCTGACTGCTCCCTCACTCCCTGACAGCAGCCAGGCCTGTGTCATCTTCCTGGACATTTGATTTCACCAGTTTGCCTTACTCTGCCCTGGCTGGGGACTGCCATTCATCTGCCAGGAGAAAAGGGGCCCAATGCTCCCTGTCACTGCCATTCTCCCCACGGGGGCACTGGGGGTGCTCCCTCCCCATGAGCATGGCTGTAAATCCTGGAGCTTAATTTTTCACTGCATGCATAGTGAACATTTCCAAGTGCTTACAAATCCCCTCAAGCACCATCAAGTCAAACAAGTGACAGTGTTTGTAATGATCAGTGGCAGAATGACAGGCCAGTTCATACCACTTGTTCTTTTAGAGGGGCACTTAAAAAGTCTCTGTTGTTCCCCTTTTACAGAACTGTGGCTGCATTTATTCAGAAGCTACAAGTCCACCCAGATATTTGTCTTTCTGGGAACCAGTGCTGGGTACCAAACTTCTGGTAGTATCATAAGTCTAAATTACCATGGTATCCATCCCACTGAGAGCTGATGCCATCAGAATAACAATAACAACAATCTGCATCCCATTCTGCTCTGATTGCCTCTTCTGTGCCTCCACGCTCCCTCCCCTTCCTTCACCTCTCTCCTGTACCCAGGATGGTGTTGCAGCACTGCCTAGCATCATTTCTGCTGCAGCCTCTGCTGTGGGATGAAGCTCCCTAGAATCAGGATCTAGCCACTCAGGATAATTACATTACTGTGAGAGGAGATGAAGTGAGATCTACATCCCTACCCTCAATCCTCAAGAAAAAACCAGTATTTCAATTGGTAGTGTGACCATTAGTTATTGCCCCCTTTTTTTAATGATTACTGGTATGAAAGATTCAGATGATGAACCTTTTACTGCTGGAAACAAAGCAAATGGTAACAGAGTACATTTTTGCTCCCTGAACCCCCCCAAACACGGTGTAAACTGACACCCAAGCCAGCACATGGGACGTATCTCAGCAAACCCCTGCACTCCTGCTGAAGTCAGTGGAGGCTACAGCTGGGGACATGAGGAACTTGGGATTCTTTGGGAGATAGTATTTGTCCTGATGCTGTCATTTAGCCCACCCATACCATGGGTGGATCATTTAGCCCATCCATACCATGGATCAAAGATGGGTTGTTTTCATCAAAGCATAAGAAACCAGGGATGACGAACACCCACCAGGTGTGGGAGTAGCAGAAGATGCTTGTGGTCAGGTCACCTAATGCACCTCCTGGTGACAGGGACCGTGGTACCTTTAAGGAACAAAAGCAATTGAAAATTCATTCCTGTGTCTCAGCTCCTGTGGCTGCCAGAGACAAAACTGGTTCTGCATCATTTCCACAAATGACAGATTTTTTTCCTTATTGTTATTGTTCTAACGTGATTTGTTTCCCTATCCTCTGCTGTTTCCCCCACCCTCTGCAAAGGATCCCACCCCTTCACAGCATGTCCACAGACAGTATTCAGCATAATTGAGTGGGTGGAAATCTCCACAGGGGTTGTGAAAGGTGCTGCTGACAGAAGAGAAATGGCTCTGTCAGAGGCAGATCCTCCTGCCACTTGTTCTTGCTCCAGTGCTTCCACTGAGAAGTTTCCTTCCTTGTGTTTATGCTGAGTGCCAGGTTCTCCTGGTTTCAGCTAGGCTAGAGTTAATTTCTTCTCACTAGCTGTTAGAGTGCTGTGTTTTGAATTCATAATGAGGATGGTGTTGATAACACACTGATGTTTTGGCTTTTTGCTAAGTTGTGTTTATCCTATGTCGAGGGCTTTTTTCCTTGTCTCGTGCTCTGCCAGCGAGGAGCAGAACAAAGGAAACTGGCAGGGAGCATAGCTGGGACAGGTGACCTGAACTGACCAAAGGGACAATCTACCCCCAGAACATCATGCCCAGGGTATAAACTGGGGGGAGTTACCCAGAAGGGAGACCAGTCTGGGTTTGGAAAGAGGGGTCTGGCATGGGTCAGTGGGTGGTGAGCAATTGTATCGTGCATTGCTTGTTTTTCCCTTTCTATTTTTATTATCATCATCATCATTTACCATTATTACTGTATTTTATTTTCAATTATTAAACTGTTCTTATCTCAAACAGGAAATTTTACTTTGATTCTCCTCCCCATTCCACTGTGGTGGAGGGGTGAGAGGGAGGTTGGGTGAGCGGCTGTGTGGTGCTAAATTTCCAGCTGGGCTTAAACCACAACACGGAACAACTGCTTGTGTGCCTCTGCTCTAACCCACAGGTCAGGACAGGGAAGGAAAAAGATCACGAAAAACAAACTTCTTTTTAAAAAAATGTTCTTTTCTCCTCTCAAATTAATGCTCAGATAAACACTTCAGTGCTGTATTGAGACCCTTGGTGCAGTTTCAATGCTCTTTCATTTTCTGCTGGGTACAACAGTGTCAGCTGGTATCAGTTTTGGGAGCAGTTTCTATCATCCAAGCACCTATTAATGTGAACTTTGCTGAAACCCTCTCTGTTCTCAGGTGTCTCTGGACAGACTTCCTAATAATTTTCTCACTTTGGGTATAACAGTGAAATGTTCTACTTCATAACACCTGTCCTTCAGCTTGTAAGTACTTTCTCAATGCCTGGGTGATAATTAAAGAGTATCACTGTCAGGTAGAATTTACTGAAATCCTGGAAATTAAGGAATGCTTCATCAGATGAAGTTAAATTGCTATAGTTTTATTGACTAGCAGTATTGAAGAGCATTCATTGTATCCTACCCAGGCTAGGCAAATGCAGTGGCAGACTGTGATCTGAAGGTATCTGCTGTATGGCCTTCTCTCTTCCCTATCCTATCTACAGGATATTCCTTTAACAAAGTTGTTGTTTGGTGTCCATTCTATCAGTCATTCCTTCCACCACAAAAGGCTCCATGAACACCAATCATTCTTTCACAAGAGGCTTTGCATCACAGCATATTTCTGGTGATAATTACTCCATTACCTGTTCCATCAACCTCCTCCTTTAGTCACTGTTTTCAGGTCTAAAAAAACTTCCATGGAGCTGCATCTTCTCTAACCCCAATACTCCCATGCTGAGTGGTTAAGTTGGACATGGTGCCAGGGTTACTGGTAATGCTGATTTGTTTTGTTAAATGGCTGCTCTGTTTTGCTTCTGAGTTCAGTATACTTCTGCAAAGGCTGAAGCAATTAGTACAGAAAATGGCAAATCTTCAGAAGCTTTGGGGATCTGTTGGAAATAATGTGCTATATGAAATTTTCAAAAGAAGGTGCAGTCTAGTGAAGGTCTGCCAAAAGGAGTTTAAAGCTCAGATACAACAATAAGTTTGGCAAACTGTGGTCTGGGTTGCAGATCTAGCAACATGTCCATTCCACCAGCAGAAGTAATTTTTCATTTGAGATAACAATGGAGACACATAAACATGATGCTGCTCCAAAGCCACAAGCGTTTCCTGCCAAGTTTTAAACCTGCACGGACTTCCCAACCTACTCATGCTCCAGAGAAAGAGTCTCAATCCCCAAATTCACCAGCACTGGAGATGGGAAGCTTCCATTCAAACAGCCCATTTCGCTTTCAGAAGCCTGTCAGCCATTCAGTACCTGTTCCATTATTCTCTGTTTAGCCTAGTTTTCAATACCACAAGCTATTGTGGCTCCTGTCACTTCCCTTGAATGACAAGCTAACAGCTCTCAGCTCCCACACTCAGTGCAAGATGCAGCCATTCCATTCAAGATAAAAAGAGAAAGCAGTGTCCTACCTGCAGCAATTCCCATCTTCCCATCCACAGACACAGACACAGCCGTGCTCACTGTCACCACTTTTGGCAGGCCACCTCCCTCTGTCAAGACACAAATACAGCAGGCTTGGTTAGCTTACCCCCAAAAAGGAGTAAAATGCAGCAGGAGAAGCTTGCCCACACATTTTCCCATCCAGGACAGTGTGCACATATGCCTCAACTCTGAAACATCCCAGAGCTCAGAGGGCTGCATCTTTCAACACACATAAGCAGCCTAATGGGCTATGAGTAGATTTTATTTTTCTCTTCTCTCTGGCTCATGATACAAGTGGCATCCTCAGCATAAAGGAAGTGTCCAAGGCTGGATGGGGCTTTGAGCAACCTGGTCTCATGGAAGACATCCCTGCCCACAGCAAGGGGTGTGGAACTAAGTGACCTTTAAGGTCCCTTTCAGCCCCAAACGTTCCATGATTCTGTGATAAAATGTAAAGGATTGGCCTCCTCGATTCTGGGCATGTAGAGCTTCTCTTAGGCTAGAGAGCTCAATGCACCATCTGAACTCTGGAGACAGAGGAGAAGCAGGACAGGTAATTCTGACACCACCTGCACAGCAAAGGCCAGGCTTATGCCTAACTCTTACCCAGGCCAGCACTACAAACTGCAGACCCAGCACTTCCAGGTGCTTCCAGAGTGCACTCCATTTTAGAAACAAAGTCTCCTGGGACTTTGCTGCCTAAACTCTCTTATGCCCCAGGGTCTCCCAATTATCCTTGAGCTGCTGCTTTAAGCACCCTGTAGGTCCCGTGACACATCTGCCAGCCCGGTGCAGATCTCTGAGCTCCCACAGGGCATTTAACACCACATGGCTGTATGGGCTCAAGCAACTGAACCCCACCTCCCTTTGTCGGTGCAGTTGTTTCAGCCTGCAATTGTCCATGTGGCAGATCCCATTTCTGCATTTTTTTTAAAGTGATTAGATTAGCTTCAGCTGGGGCAGCTCTTTGGGAGCTGCCAGGGGACAGTTTGAAGGGCAGTCTGATCGATGTAGTCTGCACCTGGTTCTCTCCTCACATGCTCTATGGAAATCTCCTGCATGCTCTATGAAAATCTCTTGCTTAGACAGATGGGTCAGGGATTCTTCTCCTCCCCACAACTCCAGCATTTATTATTCCTTTCCATTCCTGCCTTCATCATTCTAGCTGTGTCCAGAGCACCATTCAGTGCCTACCACAGTTTAGCCTGCAGGCTCTGACTATTTTACTTCTGTTTTTTGATCAAAGCCAGATTAACCTGCTCAAGTGTGCCAAAAGTATTAAAACTCTTGCAAAACAAATAGCTCACATGCCTTGGGCATGATCCTGCCTTTATGGTGAACCCCAAATGTCTTGCTCTAGGATGGGACAAAGAAGCAAAATACACTTTGGGTCTCTAGAAAAATAAATCTACCCAACACAAGAAAAATCTGGGTTGTAAGAACAGTACTACTTGACATGCAGAGGCTTCCCTGCTGTCCTTTTATTTCTGGGACTTCTGGACGCTGGAAGGAGGTGCTGTGCATAAATGATTCTGATGACCTGCAGTCATTTCCTGCTGGTTTCCTCCCCAGCAGAGAGCTCTTGGGGGTTTTCCTTCTTGGATTATTAGAAGCTCATCTGCAATGGAAACCTCCTGAAACAGCAGGGGACTTGTGGAAAACATGAAAAGGGGACTTCAGCATCTGATAGGATTTAATAAGAAACTGGGTGGCCTATTTTGGCTAAAAAGTGGGACAGCCCTGCTTCATCAGATGTCAAGGAAGGCCCTGGACTCTGCTTTACAGTGAACCACTGTCTCAGAAGCACTGGGTAGTATTTCCTGACCCTTTCCAGGCATATTGTGTGATCCCCTGGATCACAGTCTCTCTAAGCCCAGCTGCTCATCCCTAAAGAGACTCATAATCTCCCTTACAGCTTAGGGCACAAGGTCTTCAGGGCCAAGTGCTACTTCTTACAATGTGCCTGCAGGGTTTCCAGGTGAATGGGGCTCTGGACTTGATTGAAGCTTCTGACCAACGGCCATGTAAAACAAAGAACAGTGCCAGCTACTCGTCTTCTGGCTTTATCCCAAACTAGCTATGACTTCTAAGAAGGCCACAGCAAGCCGCAACCTCAGTGTCTGGGCAGCAGTGACTCCTGTGGCCCGGGTAATGGCTGCCCCAGAAGTCCCACAGGGTGTCACTGCCTGGTTTTCCAAGCCATGCTCTATTCCAAAGAGCAGATGCCATGGCTTGCAGGGGAGTAAAAAGTCCCTCCTGCCATCTCTCCCCCTCTCTCCACACTTGCTTTTAAGTGAGATGTGTGTTGAGCAGAGAGAGGCTTTTGTAGGTTTCGAGTATTTTCTCTTTCCATTCCTTTCCCTTTCCATCCTGGTTCATCTCTTGCCTCCCAGGCTGGTTTTCTTCTCTTTGCTACTTGCTTTCCCACCCACCAGACTCCCACCACTGTGCCACAAAAAGCTTTAACAGCTACAGTGCCGAGCTCTGTGACAGAGACGGAGAGCTAGGGGCCAGGGAGGAGCACAGAGGGGACTTCTGCCTTCTGTGGAGGAGTCTCACACAAATATTTTGGTTTGCTTGTTTCTTTTTAGGCTCTTCTGCTCTCTTCCAGCCTCTGAGAAGGTCCTGGCTGGCCCTGCACACTCACAGGAACCAACACCCAAAGCAAGAGATATTGAAAAGCCACTCATTGGTTTCCTCTAGTGTTTGAACTTCTGTGCTGAGCAAGAGATGCCATATTCCAGTACTGGGATTGGAAGGATGCAGGGCACCAATGCTATGGAAAAACCTTCCCCTCCACCCTTTTCCTCCATCATCTCCCACAACAAACCCATCCTTTCCTGTCACGGAAAGCGGTGATGGAAAAAATGACACCCTCTAAACTCAGACTTCCTGACTTTTTGCTGGTCCCTCACCTGTGCCAGCTGTCACTGTCATCCAGCAGGGCTGATGCTGTTCCCTCCAAGCCTGGCCACACCTGTGTGTCTCATTCCTTCTGCAACACCACCTTTCCTGTTCCCTTCTCATGTTTCGTGTGTTTCCCAGCCCCATGAGTACCCTGTGTTCCCCAGCTCCTGCCTCCCTAAACCTTTCCATCTACCCGAGCCCTGCATTTCCATTTCCATTTCCATCCTTCCCCTCCTCTGTCGCCCTGCATTTCTCACTCCTGACTGCCTTCCCCACACCTTGTAGCTTCATCTTTCTGCTGTGATCGGGACCTTGGCCATGACCTCTCTGTCCCTACACCGGTGTGAAGGTAGCACCAAGAGGGCAGCTCTCAGCACTGCCCACTAGGCGGGAGGCAGCGATAAAGGGATCGGGATAAAGGGATCGGGATGGGCGTGCTGTGGGATGCGAGGTGTGAAAAGCTTTTTCCTCTTTCCCTCCTCTCTGTGTTCAGGCTGGCGTTACCTGAATCATCTTCTGACACAATGCTGTAGACGAAGCTCCCGGGGGGATGCTCGGCCGCCCTGCGGTACCACAGCGGGAAGTGGTCCATGGTGAAGATACTCTCCTTGTCCTTCTGTGTCAGGAATTTCCTGCCGGGAGAACACACGTTGTTCGCGGTGCGGAGAGGCGGCAGCCCTCCTCGGGGCAATGCGCTGGGACACCTGCGGCCGGGTGCACGGCCCGCATCTCATCACCGGGGGCTTTCCCGTGGCCGAGGGCACACGGTGTCCCCCGGTGTCCCCTCGGGGCAGGGGCGAGCCCTCCCCGGCTCCTGAGGGGCGGCCGCTCCCGCCGCGCCTCCCCGGGCCGCCGCCAGGTGTCGCTGTTGGCCCGGCCCAGG